>OY783192.1:26903913-27075685 GCA_963678675.1 Xiphydria camelus | reverse complement strand
GAGAGAGAGAGAGAGAGAGAGAGAGAGAGAGAGAGAGAGAGAGAGAGAGAGAGAGAGAGAGAGAGAGAGAGAGAGAGAGAGAGAGAGAGAGAGAGAGAGAGAGAGAGAGAGAGAGCCGCGGTACGATTTTTTTTTAATGCAGTTTGCCAGCAACTAATTATCAGACACCACGTGTTATTATAAATAGCCAATCGTTATACGGGGGCACAGCACACCTCTACATTCGCGGTGCCCATAATGGCGTGCTATCGGATAAATAAAACAGATAGCCGAGAGGGTGCAATTCGATTACGCGTTAACAATCCCTTCGGCCGTTCGCTCGCTATACTACCGCGTGCCTGCGCGCGTATAACGCTCGTACTGATTTGTAGGTCATTTTCGCGTGCTTACGATGACTAAGGGGACGGGCTGAACTGCAATTTCTATAGGTACTGTGTGTAACGTATAAATAATTTTCGTTATACTTTAATTTTAAGTTTTTGGAATCGTCCATTTTTTTCGAAATTGGAAAATAGCCCTCCTACGCGTCTGGTCGGTGAACCGAAACGATAAAAAATATGAAATATTATAGAGTAAAGTGGGGTAATACGGCAACTTAAAATTTAAAGGTTCCAATTCTTATGACTAACGCTCCTAGCTGAAATATGATTACAGCACCTTAGAGCTTACACATATATGAGCCGTTGAAAACCAGAATGGTGTAAGTCACAGTTCATGTAAGCTGAGATTATTTGACTGCAAAGTTAAGTACAATTTGTAAAGTTTGTCTAGATGATATAAACAGATGTTTTGAGTCACACATATCTGTTTTGTATCATCTAGACAGATTTTTCAAATTGTACTTAACTTTGCAGTCAAATAATCTCAGCTTATATGAAACGTGACTTACACCATTCTGGTTTTCAACGGCTCATATGTAGGTATGTGTCATGAGCCGCCCGTTGCCAAGCTTCCCCAGAAAAAAATGTTACAAGCAAAAATGTTCAGTGATACACTATTGCCATATTACCCGCTATCAGGGGTAATATTACAACATGCTATTTCCGTAAAAATTAAATCATATTAAAATGGGTAATAGGTACACCACTGCTTGGAGTAATATGTCGCAGTCAAAAATGATGACGCATTATTACCCCACAGTACACCTTATCAAAATAAAAATCAAAACACTTCTTTAAGATACATATAACTGAATATTCCGCCACAAAAAAGTAAGGTTACGAATCATATTTTGGTATATTCTTATTAAAATTTATCAAATCTACTTGAAACTTTCTTCACCACTACATGAAAGTTAACATAAGAAATTTTTAAAACGGTATTTACTCTTACACTGACGTTATTCACAAAAAAACTAATAAACTTGATTTGTAAATAATTCACGCGTGGTTACTGTCTCACACTAACATGTTAATAGGACCATTGATGCCAACTATTGGCTTTGAAAGAAACTATCGAACTGCGGCGTATTACCCAGCGCGGTATATTCTCCCACTTTACTCTACACAATAAAAACATGATGTTAATTTTTAACACCATTAACACCATATCTGGTGTCATTCAGTCTTACGCCCTTGTTCTCTCACACCAAAAGTGGTCCATATAAGTCCACACCGCAGAATTTTTTACAGTGTACAGAAAATTTATCGCTAAACTCTAATCCAACCTTCGAGTGAAGCTGAACTGAAAAATACAGAACTTTATTCCGAAATGCCCAGAAAATCCCGCATTACCGACACCGCTACACACGTAGTCGCGAATTCAGGTCTCGAAACTCTTCAAACGCGCAAGAGTCCCGAAGTTGGGGCGGCAAGATGCGTCTTTAATGACGCGGGGGGAATTTCGTCGCACGCGGCATTCAGGCTAAATATATTAGAAAGCTCATTTAAATGCGACACAATATAGCGAAGCTGAGCGTACAGCGTACGAATAAATTCACGGGTCGCTATAGTGATGTCCCCCGCCTGCGAAATGGCGGACGTCGATGAAGTGCAAACGAATGATGGAAAATAAAAAATAGATAACATCCGCGAGGATATTGTGCGACATAAAGAGTGGCTTTTTCAAAAATACCAATATCATCCCGAAATCGAAGTGGATGCAGCACCGGATGCGCTTCTCGAGCCGCCAATACTTTTCCGGCCGGTCGCGTCGGAAGACAATCACGTTGACACCGTGTGATGGATGTCCTCTGCCCGCCTCAAAATACCCCCCTCAGTTTTCCCGCCAATAAAGCCCATTGTAAATGCGAACTATTCGAAATATTAGACCGAGCCAACAATTACCGGTCGTTCAGTCATCACGTTGACGCGCCGTAATCCTTTCACATCTCGAATTTGCATTGAGGTCGACGCCGCGCCGAAAGATGTTTTTTTCACAATTAGCCCTCTCTCGGTCCATTGAATCGAGCGAAAAGTTACGCTAGATCGATGGGCCTTCCAGGGGAGTTGCCACTTTGGGGGCCATCGTGGAAGTTTAACCCTCGCGGGTAGGTATTAGCCAGAAGGCAAATCAATCTTTTGGAATACTTATTTCGGCACGGCAATAAGCTTAGGCGGTAATCGAGGTAACGAATGCAGTGGCTCTGTTCGCTGGGACTCGAAGAATTGTTATATCGAGTAAAGGACGCGGGCTGCTTCGAAAAAAAAAGAAACGAAAATATATGAAAAAAGAGGACACGTAAAATTCTTCAGACATTTATGAAACCGAAGTATGATAGTCTGAAAAATTGAATCTGTTTATTATAAACAAAAATTTGTAGATACTCTGAATTAACTGCACTTAAAAACAAAAAGCGAGAAAAAGTAGTTTCCTGCAGTTAACAAAGCTTTAAAAATCCAAATTGTAAAAATATTAGTACCTACTTATAGGTGATTATCACTTATATAA
Source organism: Xiphydria camelus (assembly GCA_963678675.1). Taxonomy (NCBI): domain Eukaryota; kingdom Metazoa; phylum Arthropoda; class Insecta; order Hymenoptera; family Xiphydriidae; genus Xiphydria; species Xiphydria camelus. The sequence goes on along the minus strand of OY783192.1, from coordinate 27,072,796 downwards.
CATAATGCGTCTATACTGTAACAGTTAAATAATCGTACAGTTAAACAATTGTAACAGTATTATCAAATTATCGATTTGAAAAATAACAAATAAAATTCACGAGTAGCAGTTTAATGATACGCCTTATTTTGTAATAAAATTTGAGAGAGAAATGCTAATAAATGAAGATACTTATTCTTTAACTGTTTAACAATTTTAACCGTTTAAATTATACTGCGCGTTCGTGAGAATACAAGCAGATACATGGGTTGCCTGCCATGGTTCCGCCCTGTCTCTCGGCCGATTAGATTAACGCAAAATCGCGCCCGACTACAGGTAACCTATGTGTATTTTCGCGAACAGGCTGTATACTTTTCACCGCTACTGATTCCACACTTTACATAGTTTTATGTAATTGTATTATGTTAATATGTAATGTAACCGATAGTGAATTATTTTTATGAATTTAGCTTGTTTTAAATAGTTCCTTTGATAAATAACGAAAGCCTTCTCAGGGTGGGATAGGTATTACCGAAAGACTCGAGATTCTGTAGCTAATGCAAAATTTATTGCGCTTACGCTAATCCTAATCTCCATTATAATCGCACGTGCGGAAGGAGAACCAGTCGGCTGGTTTAGAACGGGCGGCTAAATTTCAAACTCGAATTGTCAGAAGATGATGGATAGGCTTTTTGTGCGATACGAATGATACCTTGCAGATGCGTCCCGCACCCCTTTAGGTAAAACCACTTGCCACTGATTATGGATTAAGCGTATTCAAGTAACGTACTTGGCCGTCGGAGAATTTAATTTTTGAATTTCTAGAATATCGATCCTTTTTTGATTTATCCATGTAAGGTTTAATTATAGTAATGTGTTACGTCTAGTATATGGATACGAATAGAAGCAATGAAATATTGAAAATACGGCAAATTAATTAGTATATAATTAATAAAACTGTATAGTACATAGTGAAGACTGTGCTAATAATTGCGTTTAATATCCAATTATTGCATGCAATAAACCTTGCATTTAATCTATAATATTTCTTCTTTTACCGTGGACAAGGCATTCGAGCATTTCAAATATTTGTGTATTTTTGTCAGTGAAAACATACATAGTGGCTTAGATAAGGCAAAAGTGTTGGCATACACGTATACTGGGTGTAAAAGGGATGGGATATTCAACAGAAAAAGCAGCGCGCAGAAATCCCGGACAGATGTCACCACTCCAGATAATACGAAGCTTTTACAGTAATCTAATCAGAGTATCATTAAATATCGAATACATTTGATAATCGATAGAATCTCTACATATCGCTTAAATGAAACCCCATTTATCTACGACGATAAACCATTCGTAATGAGAGTGAAAACGTGACATTTGAAATATTAATTGATGGATAGACGCGTTAATATGACGAGAATTAAGCTCTTGGCAGGGGTTCAAAATTTGACATATAGGAAATATGTCACTTGATTTGGCCCGTTACTAACAGTGATAATCGTATTTACCAATAGCCAACTTAAATTCGATACCACTCTTCACTTTATTCTCTATAAAGAATATCGAGGAAAAGATATTCACACAATTGTGTGGAAAAGTCGTTTATGAAAAAAAGTTTTTACATAATTGAGTCATCCGTTCAAATAACAATGTGAGACAATTTTCTGCTGACTTCTAATTTACACAGAAAGAAAACCTTTTCAGGGGATAACTAAAAATGTTGAACTTGATCACTAAAGTTTCTGAAATCGATTAAAATATTTCTTCTACTGTTACCAATAAATTGTGATAATATGAAGCTCTTAAACAATATAAAATATCTACATGCTTTATAAAGTTGTATTTTAATTCTTGCTTTTTGATTTGATGTAATGAAAAGTAAATTTTTGCATTACCTTTTAGACGAAGCAGATATCGTAATTATTTTATATTAAACTAGGGGGTATCCGCCCCCTGCTCGCTTCACTCGCCAACCCCCGGGGGGCTGTCGCCCCCGCGCCGTTCCCCCCCAAGTTTGCAGGGGACGGCGGTCGCTCGAATAGGCTACTGACGTATAGGGAAGCTGCATCTTGATTAGTGGCGCCATCGGTGGAGATTCTCTGCATATTCTTGGTATAAACAATTCGTGACAGTATTGGGTTATATCAGAGTTTAATCACTATTAATAGTGATTTTAAAGTGAATCATGCCTAAATCGGAGCGAAACTGTTGTGTTACTAATTGCAGAAATGCTGAAAATTCTTGCGAAAACGGTAATATTAAGTTTTACTCATTCCCGGGTAAGTCCTACGAAATGGGAAGGCGACAGCAGTGGATAAAAGCTGTTAACCGAAAAAAGTAAGTAAGTTTAGTAGTCGTTGAGAACAAAATTATTATTGCGGGAAGGCGACAGCAGTGGATAAAAGCTGTTAACCGAAAAAAGTAAGTTTAGGTTAGTAGTCGTGGAGAACAAAATTATTATCATTGCAATATTTCAAATGTAGTGCACATTTTGTCGGAGGCCAACGAAGTACCATGCAGTCTCATCCTGCGTATATTCCAACTATATTCTCTGCGACACGGTCCCAAATTTCAACAGAAGCGGAGACGCAGGCTATTTCTCGTTTTGAAAGATATATGAAAAGGATCGACCGCACTTCTGAAACTGTTTTCAGCCCTAAAATTACGCAGGTGATACAAGCTGACAATGAAGATGAAGAGGTTGAAAGAATAATCCATCCGGTCAATACAAAAAGTAGTGTTGAAACACAGTGTTGTTTTGATTCTTGCGAAACAAATAAAGAATATTTTGTGTTTGAAAGTTCCTTAGATGGAAATAACTTTATAAAGGGGGTAAATTTAATAAGGGGGTAAATTGATAGACATTTGTCTTATAACATGTCTAGTTATAAAAAACAGTCCATGGTGTTCTATTTCCTGAACATTTATCACATGTTTTGCTTCACATAATTTCTCTCGTTTTAGCACTTCTGATGGTCTGTGTGTTATTATTGAAATAAATTTTTTCAAACCCACAGCAAATAACTTTGTCCATTTTTGGAAACAAATGCACAAAATACTTGAAAAATTACATTACACGAAGAAAACACCGACTTAAAAAAATTTACTGACACGTTTTGTTTATACCAACTATATTCCAGCAGCGATTACTAGGGGGCACTGTTCGCCGGTTCGTGCAGCTTCCCTATGTGGAGGATTTCGATTTTCGTTATATTTTCAGATTCCTTAGATCTGTAATATTGTATTACGAAGAAAAAAAGTGCAATTATAGTGTGGAAGCACATGAATTTTCACATTGAAAATGATGGTTACTATTTAAAACTGTACCGCATTGACGTCACGGGGCGCATGCGTTGTAAGATGAATCACAGCTGACCATTTATTGGGTGTTTTCCATTTATGACACAAGTCGACACACTTCCACTAGAACCACCAACTGATTGGCAGGCTCCAGCAGAAAGAACCAATGGTTTAATTTTGTGTCGACTCGTGTCAGTTAAATGGAAAGCACCCATTGTCACGCAGCTCGTGTGGTTTTCTTGTAGCGGAATATATCAAATTGTTATTGTGCTTGTCAAAATAATGGAAGTTGGTTTCGTGAAAGCAAATTCAGGTAATTTTCCAAAGATAAATATGAACATAATTTTCGAGATCATTTTCTCTGAAAGACCTACAGCCTCTCTATCCATTTCTTTGCAGTATTTGCACATCTTGGTAGGCGAATAAAGATTTTTTCACGAGCGTGTTTCGTGTTGTTCGTACAATTCGGAACGAAACACTTTTTAAAATACTTTCGTTCTTTCGAATGCTCCATTGCCTCACACATTTTTTTAGGTTAGCCGGGTGAGGCGTTTGAAGCGAGTTATTAATAGAGAACCACTGAAGTAGCAGTCGGAACGCATCGGTTCCCCACATTGGGAACCTCTGTTAGATACCGCACTGACGTCACAGGCAATCTAGGCGCGTAAACGTAAACTCCACTTTCAATAATAAACCGTTCTTTCAGTTTCGTTCTCTTCTATTTAAAACGATTTTTATCAAAAAATGCGTCAGTAGCCCATTCGACAAAACGCTGGCCAAACGGGTAGACGGGCCTCTGCTCGACTTACTTGCACCGTACCGATCGACGATCGATAGCATACTGCATCCTATTGGCGGCCGACGCGTGGTGGGGGGATGCCCCGGTAGGCGATTCGTGGACCGATGCGTTAGTGGGCGATTGGTGGGGTAGGAGGTATCGGGTCGGTCGGTCGTCGATCCGAAAAACTATTTTATAGAATAGAGAGATAGGTGAATTATAAGATGACTAAAATAAGATATTACTACGTATTATAAATCAGAGAGAGGTCTAAGCTGTTTTGTTATAAATTGAATTGAATTATAAATATCATTATTTGGTGAAATACGAAATAGTTGAAAGAAGCACAAACTCTATGATAATCTAAATAAAATAAAAATTTAATTTCACTAACTTTTTTTTAAAGATTTAACGGCATTTCTCAGTACTTGAGGATCGGAGGGTAGTTCGATTTCTGAAATATAGTCCTCTAAGGGAGCACTCCAAAGTTAACTCTCCAGAGGAGGCGCCCTACGGCTCATTCGCCTTTATAAATAATAAATTTACCGGGCAAGAGAGAAGATGACGGGTAATAAAAACCGACCAGTAGGAGGCGAAGTGATGTCCTGTGTCACGGAGTCGTAAAACTGGGGACTAGGGTTTTCTGCTTAACATTCTTATTAAGACGTCGTCTTGCATATTGGTAGTCATTGATCGCACTCTTTGAGACTAAAATTTCATTATCTTAAAAACTCGTATTCAATTTGTCACTCATATACCGCAATTCCTTACTTGCCTATAGATGAAAGCAAAACTACATACCTATTCTTACGCTTACAAAAACGATTTACTCGAATTTAGGAATGTATGAAAATTATATCACGTTTGTGAAAAATGAAAATATGTTGTTCTTCGAAGCCTTGTTTCAATAATTTATTAGGTGTACAACTTTGCTTCCTCCGTTTTTTCCCGAAATTCGAGTTTATTGTAAAAAACTGGTTATACATTTATAATTGAAAGCACTGTTTATCGCTAGCCACTACTTTCTCCCATTTTGACTTTGACATGAGTCTTCAACAAGTAATGCTTCCAATTCTGCATCTTCGAAAACCTTTTCTCTTCCACCGCTATATCGATCTTCGACGTGAAAATCACTGTTCTTGAAGCGTTGAAACCACTCACGACACGTTCTTTCACTAATAGTGGCCTCACCATTAGTATTTGAGAGCATTCGATGAGCCTCAGCCGCAGATTTCTTCATTATTGAAGAAGAAAATTAAAACCTCCCGCAAATGACGAGAATTTGTCTCGTAAATTGATATTTCAATCGAGAATAACTTTATGATGCAGACATAAATCGACTAATGTTTCTATACGGTTATGTTGACAGACGCTAATGTTTATTGCATTACGTCTATGATCTATTTATTTCGACCACTGCTTACCGCTAAAGTCATCTATAGGAAAACGGCGGAAGCAAACTTGTCCACATAATAACTGTATATTAAGAAAGGAAATCAAGAAAAGAGATAGCAAACCATCTTTTCGATCCATTCTCTTGTAACCATAAGGACATTTTAGACCATATCTCTCTATTAAATACGACAGACAGATCAAAATACTCTCAGTATGAAGTAAAAATTGTACGAGGGAGAAAATATGATGGTTCATCTCTTTTTGTTCTTTAAATTCTTTTTCTAATAAACGAATAAAGTTATATTCAATGAAATTAACATTTCCTCTGATCTCTATTCAGACAGAGATCGCTCTTTGTAAAAGCAGATACATTTTCAATTTAATAAATAAATTTTTAATTCAGTTAATAAATATACTTTTGCTTTACTTAAATAAATCATCTCATAAATTAATCTTTTCAACGTTAACATTATCACCAATATTGACTGAGAGGAAAAAAATGGTCACTAAATTGTATAGTGCGAAGAGTACTAGTATATGTATAGGTATAGTGTTACATATGAGTATTACTACTCTTGGCTTCCGGGTGGTAACCGCGCCAAAAATATGTATTATTTTGCCGACTGTTGCGACAAACCGTAAGTTAGTCAGTTAGTAAGTTAGTAACCGATGTTAGTATTCAAAATGATTGTTTTCCTCGCTGTCAGTGCGCGATTAGAAGGTCCTTTTTTTCTGAAACTAACGGTTTCTTTTGCTTACGTTTACCTACGACGCGTTGGACGTTATAATTTACTTGCCACGTTGAACCCTTACACCAATCAGAACGCGCTGACGTGGAGCCTCGTCGCTTCCCGTCTTGATATCGTAAAGAGCTCTCCACGGGCAGTTCAGTTTTCGAGTTCAACGCGAAAAGTTCAACCAGTTAGTTCGACGTTCCGTGTTACCCGTTTCTCAGTGCTTAAGGCAGTGAATCGCGCAGTGTGAAAGTTAATTCACTCCACACACTGCCGGGCCGCTCTCATCGGGCTTATAGTTTACGCAATATTTTGTACACGTATTAATAAACGTTCAGTTTCGTTTTCGTTCAATGTTAGTTTCTGCTTTTCTGATCGTTAGTTCTCTGTAGTGAAAACACCTAACACCGACGTTTCGCAAACATTGCAGTTTGCTTCATCAGGCTGATAACTTTCTGAGTACCAGTACTCGATAAGACAGTTTTATGCTCCTTAATCATATACCGTATGTCCCACTCTGTACGGGCCAGTTTGAAGTTACCTTCGGGGAGGCTTGGTCGGTAATCGAAACATTTAATACCGGTAGAAGTCGAGTCGGTAGTTAGAGTTGGTGTCAATTCGGGAGATCGAAGCGTCTAATCTCGAAATTATGAATTTGTGAATAATGGTGAGTAATTTCCATTATTCACAAATTCATAATTTCAAAGTTAGACGCTTCGATCACCCGAATTGACACCAACTCTAACTACCGACTCGACTTCTACCGGTATTAAATGACTCAAGTACCGACCAAGCCTCCCCGAAGGTAACTTCAAACTGGCCCGTACAGAGTGGGACATACGGTACCTACCGTATGTATCATCCCGAATTACACAAGCAGATACCGTATGTCCCACTCTGTACGGGCCAGTTTGAAGTTACCTTCGGGGAGGCTTGGTCGGTACTTGAGTCATTTAATACCGGTAGAAGTCGAGTCGGTAGTTAGAGTTGGTGTCAATTCGGGTGATCGAAGCGTCTAACTTTGAAATTATGAATTTGTGAATAATGGAAATTACTCACCATTATTCACAAATTCATAATTTCGAGATTAGACGCTTCGATCTCCCGAATTGACACCAACTCTAACTACTGACTCGACTTCTACCGGTATTAAATGTTTCGATTACCGACCAAGCCTCCCCGAATGTAACTTCAAACTGGCCCCCCCAATAGCATAGTGGAGCCACCGTGACTGCACTGTAACTGCACGCGGTGCACTTGAAATTTAGCGCGGTGCGACCAAGGTGCATGTCCAGTCTGCAGGTCAGCCCCCTGCAACTCACACGTATTCCCATTAGATATCTTTGACCACGCTTTGTCGCCAGTCGTACTAATCCGCTACGTGGCGCCCTATCGCTGGCCCTGTGTTGGCTGCTGCTGGCTGCTGGCTGTTGGCTGCGCTGGCTCATATAAAATTCGTTCGAACATTTACTGGACTATTTCTATTACTTCATAAAATTCCTTATCCCTACATATTTATTACAAAATGGAATAATGCTTCATTGCACTCAAGCCCCTTCATTCACACCTCATTCGCCCGCTTTCAGCCGGGCCTGCTGGACCAGCGACACTACGCCACCACGCGGTTGGCGACAACGGTTTGGCCATGCGAAACGCAGAGTTGCAGGGGGCTGCTGCAGGTACTGTACCTGCACGCGGCTCCGACACTACAGTGTTTGATCAAGTGCACATGGGGTGAACTTTAGGAAAAGAAAATGCACGGGGTGACGGCACAGTGCTTGCACTGTGACGACATTGGTGGCACTATTGTAAATGTATACTATTTTAGGTTAGGTACTTAATTTTTTAAATTATAGACTAAATGAATTGAAAATGCATTTCAAATTTATGTTTGCTTTTATTTATAAAACAATAAACGTCGGTTACTCCATAAAGGTTTGTACATAGAAAGTTTTTTAATGAATGGGAGAAATAGGTTAAATACAAAAGTTTAATGCTAATAAAATTGCAAGTATAATATTGCGAATTTACGAGGAGACTATTTTCAAAAGAAATGAAAATTCTTCAAAGGCTTTGTCTTATTGAATTTTCATGAACTTAAAGGTTTTCACAATATTCGCAATTTTCAATGTATATAATTGCTGTACTTTACCTATTTTTCTCATTCATTTTCCACAATTAAACATAAATACAATAAAAAATGGGTCATCTGAATGTTTGTCTAATACCAGAGATAATGTTAATAATTTTACACATTTTAAACTTCAATTTTCATTCCGTATGTCCGCGATCAATTGAGGGGCTAGTTATTAAAACGCATTATGTCCTTTCGGAGTACTGATTTCAATACTCCGAAAGGACATAATGCGTTTTAATAACTTACTCCTCAATTAGACCATAGCAAAATTGCGAGTTTTGCATGAACACCCCTGTGGGTCTCCTCGTCTAATAGAATCCCCCCACAAAAACAGATTCTCTGTAAAAAAAGGCGGCATGTTCATTCAGTGCCAACAAAAATTGATACGTAAAATACTCTCCAAAAAAGATTTGAAATCAATTAAGATCGCCATGTTCAAGATTTATGTATTAAAAGTAAAAGGCATCATTTGAAAGGAAAATTATTGTAAATCAAGTTACTAAAAAATTCGACTAAAAAAATTTATTAAAAAATTTTAATAAAAAAGAACTTGCCGCGTTTAAGTTTTCATATTTTGTCCACTATGCCGAATAATTGGCAGTGCTTGGACGGTGCTAGAGTGATTCATAAATTACACTGCCGAAGTCAAATTCAGAGAATTTCAGAAGGCCCCCGCCTAATCGGTTTCCCGTGCGACATTCGGTATACTGGTGGTATCATATTATAAGTGTATGAATTTATTTAAAATCATAAGTGCATAAACATCGAGTATAATTCTGTCTGAATTTTTTATTTTGAAGAAAAAAACGCGGCAAGTTCTTTTTTATTAAAATTTTTTTATAAATTTTTTTAGTCGAATTTTTTAGTAACTTGATTTACAATAATTTTCCTTTCAAATGATGCCTTTTACTTTTAATACATAAATCTTGAACATGGCGATCTTAATTGATTTCAAATCTTTTTTGGAGAGTATTTTACGTATCAATTTTTGTTGGCACTGAATGAACATGCCGCCTTTTTTTACAGAGAATCTGTTTTTGTGGGGGGATTTCACTACTTTTTGGAATTTATTCATGAGGAAGATACGTACATGTAGAAGAATAGCTGTTTATTACCACAAAATTGAAGTCTCACATTTTATACCGATACGAGCCAATTAATTATAACCACGTTACTTTTGATTTATTCTCGTGATATTTTGAAAGGTACTTATAGACTAGAGAGCCCTTATATTTTTAACTTTGCCTTAGTATTTTGGAGAAATAAAACATATACCGCTTTCGAATTTACAGGTTAAGTATTACTGCAGAACGAGTAGGTTAGAAGATTTTCATAAAGACTCACGATTTTCTGACATATCATCTCGTACAGGTGCAACCGAAGAGGATCTAACTCGTGTCCTGTCCGTAAAAAGATGACTCGATGGACATCGGAGAATGTCAGTCTTATCAGCGAGCGCCTTCATCCATAGTACCCATAGTACTTTCATTGCAATATGGGCTTTTCGTTCCAACTATTCCTGCTTTAAGGAGGTTCGACTATCAGACGAAAACCAACTTACAGCCCTAATTTTTTTATATGATATACACGAATACTTTACACAACCAATACGAAAATTTGAGCAATATAGACCGTCTATAGTTTCTTCGTTATTTTATTCTAAAGTTGACCACTTTTAACATATCGCCTTATGGCAGACGATTGTACTAAGGTAGATTATCACTGACTTTAACACACATTTGGTCCGTGAGAAATCCTCACTGGGTAGAAGAAGTCGAAGGTGATGGAGTGGAGGCGATGAACTAAAAATAAAATAAAATTTAGTATATAAATCGAAACTTGTAGTAGGAAGGCAGAGGGCAAGCACCGATGAGAAAAAAAATAGAAATAAAGTATTATAGTTACCCCGATATTGTAGTTACTCCGATGATTTGTTCTTCTCCCACGACTTAGATTCTCCAATATGTAGAAATATACCGTCTTCCCATACTGACAGTATACATTCATTTTACCTCTAATATGCCGGAATTAAAAATCTCTAGAACTCTGCGGTACAATGCCACGGTAGGAATATCAAATTCTACCGACATGACATGCTTCGACAAGGTCTGTATCAACTTTAGCATTATATTGGGGGCACTGCACTAATCCTGTGGCACATTTTTCTATCTGAGAATCGTTCTGAAAAAAATAGAAATAAAGTATTATAGTTACCCCGATATTGTAGTTACTCCGATGATTTGTTCTTCTCCCACGACTTAGATTCTCCAATATGTAGAAATATACCGTCTTCCCATACTGACAGTATACATGCATTTTACCTTTAATATGCCGGAATTAAAAATCTCTAGAACTCTGCGGTACAATGCCACGGTAGGAATATCAAATTCTACCGACATGACATGCTTCGACAAGGTCTGTATCAACTTTAGCATTATATTGGGGGAACTGCACTAATCCTGTGGCACATTTTTCTATCTGAGAATCGTTCTGAAAAAAATAGAAATAAAGTATTATAGTTACCCCGATATTGTAGTTACTCCGATGATTTGTTCTTCTCCCACGACTTAGATTCTCCAATATGTAGAAATATACCGTCTTCCCATACTGACAGTATACGTGCATTTTACCTTTAATATGCCGGAATTAAAAATCTCTAGAACTCTGCGGTACAATGCCACGGTAGGAATATCAAATTCTACCGACATGACATGCTTCGACAAGGTCTGTATCAACTTTAGCATTATATTGGGGGCACTGCACTAATCCTGTGGCACATTTTTCTATCTGAGAATCGTTCTGAAAAAAATAGAAATAAAGTATTATAGTTACCCCGATATTATAGTTACTCCGATGATTTGTTCTTCTCCCACGACTTAGATTCTCCAATATGTAGAAATATACCGTCTTCCCATACTGACAGTATACATGCATTTTACCTTTAATATGCCGGAATTAAAAATCTCTAGAACTCTGCGGTACAATGCCACGGTAGGAATATCAAATTCTACCGACATGACATGCTTCGACAAGGTCTGTATCAACTTTAGCATTATATTGGGGGCACTGCACTAATCCTGTGGCACATTTTTCTACCTGAGAATCGTTCTGAAAAAAATAGAAATAAAGTATTATAGTTACCCCGATATTGTAGTTACTCCGATGATTTGTTCTTCTCCCACGACTTAGATTCTCCAATATGTAGAAATATACCGTCTTCCCATACTGACAGTATACATGCATTTTACCTTTAATATGCTGGAATTAAAAATCTCTAGAACTCTGCGGTACAATGCCACGGTAGGAATATCAAATTCTACCGACATGACATGCTTCGACAAGGTCTGTATCAACTTTAGCATTATATTGGGGGCACTGCACTAATCCTGTGGCACATTTTTCTATCTGGGGAAGCCGTGGTAGAAAAGTAGGAGATACGATAGAATTGGATTACAATAATGAAGTAATTATTTTATTATCTTTTCTTTATCGATATATTTTCCCTATCGTATTATTAAAAGTTCTAATTATATATTATCGGAACGCTGTACAGCTGTACTACCATAATAATATGCTTTCCCAGATAGAAAAATGTGCCACAGGATTAGTGCAGTGCCCTTAATATACCGCTAAAGTTGATACAGACCTTGTCGAAGCATGTCATGTCGGTAGAACCTGATATTCATACCGTGGCATTGTACCGCAGAGTTCTAGAGATTTTTAATTCCGGCATATTGGAGGTAAAATGCATGTATACTGTCAGTACGGGAAGACGGTATATTATCGGAACGCTGTACAGCTGTACTACCATAATAATATGCTTTCCTAGATAGAAAAATGTGCCACAGGATTAGTGCAGTGCCCTTAATATACCGCTAAAGTTGATACAGACCTTGTCAAAGCATGTCATGTCGGTAGAACCTGATATTCACACCGTGGCATTGTACCGCAATTCTAGAGAATTCTTTTCTACCTAGGTTGATTTTTGACTGCGAAGAAAAATCAAATTTCCACCAATCCGTCCCGTTCTCGTATGGCGCTGAAAACAAAAAATAGAATAACCACAAAGATATTTGTTCTGTATAAGGGATGAAAATGAGGTTAAGACAGTCAGTTAGGAAGTTACTTATCTGATGCCACTTCTTCCGAGATATAGATGTCTCCTTCCCTGTTCTTCATGCACCAGCAACCAAAGAAAAATGACACTGCTTCCGTGCACTGTTTTGATTATTTAAAAAAAATCTAAACGATTTGATAATAGCTAGCTGTCAGAGCGTCTGTCACATTCACCACTGTTGAGATTCACTACTCCGATTACACTGAATTTGTACTTTTTATTAACAAGCGCGTCCGAGGATCGAAAAAATGCGAGGGATATCGTTTCGCGAATGGAAATATTTTTAAATTTTGAAAAACAACTAAACATTCAAGGAATATAGTCTCTCACACACTCTCACATATATTTTTGATGGCGTATGCGTGTGGCCGCATCTGTGTACACATTTCCGACCATGGCCGAATACCGCCGAAGACAGGCGGAATTTTTGTGACATTTTTACATATATATATCGCCCGAGAAATCGGATTCTCGACTTTAATGGGGCGAGGGGCGTGGCTTCGCGTTGCTAAGGAAAAATCTCTGTTAATATGTAACTTACAACATTTACTCTGGTCTCTATCGATAGAGAATAGTCGATTTATATGGCGTAACTAAGCATAGTTTTGGTTATAACCGTATATTTATTGAGAAAATTCGATGTTAAAATTGAGGGGTGAAGGGGGCAGACATTTTTCCTGTAAAGATACACGGGTGCTCGCGGCGACAGCGCTGGCGGCGTCGTTCTGACGACTTGAATGAACATGCCGCGAGACACTACCGTGTCTCTTGATTACCAGAGAAGCGTGAATGCGCATGCGTAGTCATCCGTAGGTGTTGGCGTCGTCAGCAAATTCAGATCGGTTTCAATGAAATTTCATTAATACTAAAAAAATATCCTTACTATCAATAGGATCTATTGCCTTCGCCGTTAGTCTCATCAAATTTTCAAAAATTCGGTAATGTTGAACTACAAAAATGATCAACATAGGGATAAACATATATCTATCGATCACTATAGCTTTGACGACATCCACATTTTTTGTATTGTTTCCATTACAGTTAGATTCGTATAAAAGTACACATTTCAATGATTCTTGCAACAGTGTGGTTAAATGTTATAGCATATTTTCCAGAAACTCGAGAAGACAGAAAAATTAATCCGATAGGTAGCGATGAATCCTTCCGTTGAATAAAGCAGACTTCGAATCGAAAGAAAAAAGAAGAGAACTGAGAAAAATTGTATATACTGCCCCGGTGAAATACTTTCTTCGAGGGTATGAATTATTCGTATAAAAATACATATTTCAATGATTCTTGCAACAGTGTGGTTAAAAGTTATAGCACATTTTTCAGAAACTCGAGAAGAGATAAAAATTACTCTGATAGGTAGCGATGAATCCTTCCGTTGAATAAAGCAGACTTCGAATCGAAAGAAAAAAGAAGAGAACTGAGAAAAATTTTATAGGCTGCCCCGATGAAATACTTTCTTCCGAGGTATGAATTATTTCTTGCAAGAATCATTGAAATATGTACTTTTATACGAATCTAACTGTAATGGAAATAATACAAAAAATATGGATGTCGTCAAAGTTATGGTGATCGAGAGATATAGATTTATTCCTATGTTGATTATTTTTGTAGTTCAACATTACCGAATTTTTGAAAATTTGATGAGACTAACGGTGAAGGCAATAGATCCTATTGATAGTAAGTATCTTCTTGTGATTACTCGGTGTATCCGTCATTCACATATCCACATCAGTGAAATCTTCTTCCTTCTCTTCTGTGATGTCATCATCCGAGGCGCCTGAAGTGCGACGATTCTCTGCTGTTCTCTCCAACTCGTCGAAATTGGAAGCTCCAGTTTCGTCAAGATCCTAACAAAGAAAAAAGTACAATTGGGAATGAGAAAAAAAAATGAATTCAATAATGTCATAAGACAAACCAAAGTACAGATTTTTTAAACCAATTATAATAAATACATAAAATTTTACAAACAAATGGCCAACTAAATTTTTCACATAACCTCAATTTCTCTGTAGTACTACATTTACTACGATTTATTAATTAATTTAGTGATATTTTTAGAAACCCGTACCTTTTTTATAAAACTGCTTTACATACTACTCCTCTCAGATAGAAAAGAATCCTTCAGAATTACGGTAGAATGCCACGGTAGGAATATTAGGTTCTATCGACACGACGTGCTCAACTCAACTTTGGCGTGTTACGTACCGAACCGGTCTAGGTCGTCTATAAATGGCGGGTCCGCGCCCGTGGAGCGCTAAAGCACTCCGCTTCAAAGGTGCGGAAATGGATAACGAATAAACATGAACACTGCACTCACTGTAAGACTTACATTCGCCGAAATATGCCGCTTTGCAGATCCCGAGATTAGCTATAAATTGGCGAAGTATTTATGACTGGGATACTAATAAATGGTACGAATCATTGTGTCGAATTCCGTTTATCCGCTCGTTATTTCTCGATAGAATAGCAGCCCTAAATTCTAGGATGCCCGGGAAAAAGAGTACTTATAAGTAAAAAAATGGTCAATATGAGATAAGTCGCTTTCTTCTACGTTCCTAGAGATATTTGTGTGCTACATGCATTTAACGGTTCTTATGAGAAGTGTTATTTTCATTTTATACATTTTTTCTCAACAGTTTGTGTTTCAATATAAACAAATAAAGATGTTTTCTGAGCAATACCCTTTTTTATCTTGTACTCTTTTTCCCGAGCATCCTAGAATTAGTATAGAATATTTTGAATTTTACCGCTATATAATCTTAAGATCTAATCTACCTATGTATGTATGTAGTTGCATACGCGACAGGCGATGTATTGGCGGCACTGCACTAATCCTGTGGCAGACTTTTTTATCTGGGCTACGAACACAATTTTTACATGTTACTTATACAGTTGCATAAAATCAGGGTTGGTCAATTTGAGGTTTGGAACGCAACTGAAGTCCACGTGCTCGACTTTTATGATTTAATTGACTTTTCACATATTTTGAGACTCTATTGTGGTCAAGATAAAAAAATATAATTACTTGTTTAATTTGTAGATTATTTTTAACCACTATAAGTCCATATTTTTGTTAAATTTGCAAAATATTTATTATAAACGATGAGTGAAGGCACCGTGCATTCACTGTGCCGTCACAAGGTTTTGGGCACGTGGTGCAAAAAAAGTGCAAACACAGTGATTGTACTGAGTGCAAACGTTGTGACTTCCCGCCCAGAGCACCAGATCATTCACCGTGCAGACACCGTGCGCTCACGCTGTGCAACTCCACCAAGAAACTGCACGGTGTAGTCACGGTGGAGCCACAGGCTGTCAGCACTGCGTGCGTCTACCGTGCACTACGGCTTAACAGCACGCTTTGCTATTGGGGCCGTACCGTATGTCCCACTCTGTACGGGCCAGTTTGAAGTTACCTTCGGGGAGGCTTGGTCGGTACTTGAGTGATTTAATACCGGTAGAAGTCGAGTCGGTAGTTAGAGTTGGTGTCAATTCGGGAGATTGAAGCATCTAACCTCGAAATTATGAATTTGTGAATAATGGTGAGTAATTTCCATTATTCACAAATTCATAATTTCGAAGTTAGACGCTTCAATGACCCGAATTGACACCAACTCTAACTACCGACTCGACTTCTACCGGTATTAAATGACTCAAGTACCGACTAAGCCTCCCCGAAGGTAACTTCAAACTGGCCCGTACAGACCCCGACAGCAAAGCGTGGATTCACACGCTAGCCGCACGCAGTGCTGCCACGTAGTGGCACCACTATGGTCTCACCGTGGCGTGATCGCGTGGCGTACACAAACTAAAAGCACCGTGGCTACACAGTGAACACACTGAGTGGTTCACAGCGTAAAGACACAGTAGTTACACTCAGTGCAGTCAAGGTGACTTTTTGACGTGCACACTTCGTAAATTTACCGACCATGAATGTCGGTAACTTCATTGTCTTCACAAAATTTTTAACACGTCGTTTGCTGCCGCCGGCTCCGATCGGAGCCAGTCGACACTTCGCGCCTGTGCCGCCGGCTCCGATCGGAGACACATTGACGTGCACATTACATATAATTATTCAGTCTGTTACCGGCACTGAGCGCGATGCAATCAATCTAAAAGTGGCAGCGAATGTGTTAAATTAGAAAATAACAAAATTGATATAATAATAGGTTTGTTCCCAGAAAGCAATTTGTGACTAGTTACAAATTTTGATCTGCGGATGTGTGCGGTTGTAAATTTACAATTAATTGATTTCACACCCCGATAGAAGAATTTTTAAATTAGAAAATAACAAAATTGATATTATAATAATGTTTCAAACAGTGCAAATTGTACTGAATTATTTCATAAATAATGAATAATTAATTATCATAATCGCTACTGTTTTGAAAAAGAAAGTATCAAATTATTTTTAAAAATTTAATGAGATATATATATATAAACCGGCCTTTACACAATGCAACACTGAGATATCTCGGCAAAAATATTTAAAATTTAGTTTACGTTTGACATAGCTCGAAATCGGCTTTCGGCTTTATCTCACTAGTCACAGTACTGTTGCTTTCAGGTATCGATATTATATGTATAACTTAGTCGACTTCCACCACAAAGAGTCGATGGCGCAATTGGTAGAATGCGAGAAGCGTTCCCAGTCTTCTAAAGATCGCAGGTTCGAGTCCTGGCCGGGTCGGGTTTGAGAAAAAAAAACCGACACTCTCTCTCTCTCTCTCTAGTAGGCGGATAAGGCAGACGGGAAATCCTACTTTATCGCCCCCTTTTTGCAAAATTCTACTTTTACCATCGTACTTACACTGCGTGACTGCAGTGCGGCTTCACGGTGCACAGACAGATGGACACCCCAGTGCATGCACTCGAATGCACCGCGTGAAAGCAGGGTGCAGTCACTGTGGTTCCACTTTGCTATCGGGGGAGTGGGACATACGGTACAGAGTGGGACATACCTACGGTATATCGACATTGCCGAAACTTTACCGACGGTCAAGAATTTTATAGTTAGAGTTGGCTTGAGAAGAGTGCGCTATGTGTGCTGCGTGAGAACGAAAAGTGTCAAACGTCTGATTTCCCGATAGCTGTCAATTCGGAAAATCGAAGTATTGAATACTAGACGAAACACTTCGATCTCTTGAATTAACAGCTATCGGGAAATCAGACGTTTGACACTTTTCGCTCTCACGCAGCACACACAGCGCACTCTTCTCAAGCCAACTCTAACTATAAAATTCTTGACCGTCGGTAAAGTTTCGGCAATGTTGGTATATCTGCTTGTTTAATTCGGAATGATACATACGGTATATACCGCATGTCCCGCCCCGATAGCAAAGTGGAACCACAGTGACTGCACCCTGCTTTCACGCGGTGCATTCGAGTGCATGCACTGGGGTGTCCATCTGTCTGTGCACCGTGAAGCCACACTGCAGTCACGCAGTGTAAGTACGATGGTAAAAGTAGAATTTTGCAAAAAGGGGGCGATAAAGTAGGATTTCCCGCCTGCCTTATCCGCCTACTAGAGAGAGAGAGAGAGAGAGTGTCGGTTTTTTTTTCTCAAACCCGACCCGGCCAGGACTCGAACCTGCGATCTTTAGAAGACTGGGAACGCTTCTCGCATTCTACCAATTGCGCCATCGACTCTTTGTGGTGAAAGCCGACTAAGTTATACATATAATATCGATACCTGAAAGCAACAGTACTGTGACTAGTGAGATAAAGCCGAAAGCCGATTTCGAGCTATGTCAAACGTAAACTAAATTTTAAATATTTTTGCCGAGATATCTCAGTGTTGCATTGTGTAAAGGCCGGTTTATATATATATATCTCATTA
Organism: Xiphydria camelus; assembly: GCA_963678675.1. Classification (NCBI taxonomy): domain Eukaryota; kingdom Metazoa; phylum Arthropoda; class Insecta; order Hymenoptera; family Xiphydriidae; genus Xiphydria; species Xiphydria camelus. Next base: position 27,054,502 of record OY783192.1, on the reverse strand, counting down.
AATTTTTAAAAATAATTTGATACTTTCTTTTTCAAAACAGTAGCGATTATGATAATTAATTATTCATTATTTATGAAATAATTCAGTACAATTTGCACTGTTTGAAACATTATTATAATATCAATTTTGTTATTTTCTAATTTAAAAATTCTTCTATCGGGGTGTGAAATCAATTAATTGTAAATTTACAACCGCACACATCCGCAGATCAAAATTTGTAACTAGTCACAAATTGCTTTCTGGGAACAAACCTATTATTATATCAATTTTGTTATTTTCTAATTTAACACATTCGCTGCCACTTTTAGATTGATTGCATCGCGCTCAGTGCCGGTAACAGACTGAATAATTATATGTAATGTGCACGTCAATGTGTCTCCGATCGGAGCCGGCGGCACAGGCGCGAAGTGTCGACTGGCTCCGATCGGAGCCGGCGGCAGCAAACGACGTGTTAAAAATTTTGTGAAGACAATGAAGTTACCGACATTCATGGTCGGTAAATTTACGAAGTGTGCACGTCAAAAAGGCACCTTGACTGCACTGAGTGTAACTACTGTGTCTTTACGCTGTGAACCACTCAGTGTGTTCACTGTGTAGCCACGGTGCTTTTAGTTTGTGTACGCCACGCGATCACGCCACGGTGAGACCATAGTGGTGCCACTACGTGGCAGCACTGCGTGCGGCTAGCGTGTGAATCCACGCTTTGCTGTCGGGGCGGGAGAAGTGGAGCAAGTGCCGATACCTATGGCCGATAACTTGAAATTTGACTTCGGTAGTGTTTACCGACGGTCGAGTCTTTGATAGTTAGAATTGGCTTTAGAAGAGTGCGTTACGTGGGGCGAAAAGTGTGAACGTCTGATTTCCCGATAGTTGCCAATACGGGAGATCGAAGCGCGTAACCTCGAAATCGTGAATTTGTGAATTAATAGTGGGTAATTTGTAGACGTGATGAAAAATAATCATTCAACACTTAGTATCAGTGAGAGAGAAAGCAAAAGTTATTGGTTAATTAGATACCGGTTTTTCAACACTCGGGGAATTTCATCGAAGAAACCCGAACGATCATTTCTTATCAGTTCTACAAATTATTCACCATTATTCACAATTTCACCATGTCGAGGTTACACGCTTCGATCTTCCAAATTAACAGCTATCGGGAAATCAGAGTGGCAATCAGTCCACGGGAGCGGCGGCGATCGCGATCGGCGAGATATCACTCCGGAGCTGGTCAACTCCTGGAAGGTAAATAGCTTGAAAGAAGTACAGGTCATTTAACGCGTATTACAATTAATGTACCGTGGGCGATAGGCGCTTGGTGAGAAGCCTGACATTTTCCGATGTCCACCGAGTCATCTTCTTACGGATAGGACAGGAGTTAGATCCGTAAGAAGATGACTCGGTGGACATCAGACAATGTCAGGCTTGTCACCGAGCGCCTATCACCCACAGTAGGTACATTCATTGTACCAAGTGCTTCCCGTTTCAACTATTCCAGCGTTAAATGACTTGTACTTTTTTTGAGCTATTTACCTTCCAGGAGTTTCCTTTTGCCGATCGTGATAGCCGCACCCGTAGACAGCGATTCAAGACACTCGAATCGCAGTTGCAGCTGCAGCCGCAAGAGTGTGGTGAAAGCAAGAAGAAACGGCAGAGAATCGACGACGAGACGGAGTATGAAATCGTCACCACAGAATGTTACTTAAACGGTACCAGTACCAGCAACACGCGAACTGTTAAATAGAACGAGCCGTCTACACCGAGTCACGAATCGTGCCGAGTTCCTGCGACACCCGACAACAGCATCACGTCAGGAGTGTCAACGGTGGAGAAAAACGGAAACCCCTCTCAAAAGGGAAGGAGCAGTGGTGGTGCTGGGTGGTGGTGGTGGCGGCGGCGATAGCTCGGATCATGAGCAAAAGCTGAACGTTTCAGAGAAAAAGTGGACTTAACTCGAAGTAGTTATCGCAATTGATTTGCGCCGACGCTGCCGCTGCAGCCAGTCTCGACCACAACTGATTCTTCGCATTAGAGGCGGTTTCTGTATCACTTGTGCCCGTTGATTCTTTGCCTCTTGATTCTTGTACATAATGGGTCTGCGATTCCTTGAAGTATATTTTTGTAATATTAAGTATGATTCCACCCTTCCTCTTCTCTCTCATAACAATATGGTCCCATCGTTTTGTATTCATAGGGTTTTACACTAGCTTTGCGTTATTCCTCGAATGCATGCGCTCACGTCTATCTTACACTGTGACTCAATGCGAGTAGTACGCGGAAGGATGGAAGTATTAGACAGAATGAAAAAGGAAACGAATATTTGTTCATCGGATTTTCTGGGGATGTTCTTTTTGTTAATTGATTGATTGTTCTTTTTTCGAATTGCTATCGTTGTAGAATGTTCAATTATTGAACGTTATGTATCCGGATTGTTTCGGGGGAAGTGCGAGACAATGTGACACGTATAAAAAAATCACTCTCGATAATAAGTATTATATTTTATATAATATAATTATTATGTTAGATAGATCATTCAACTTCTCATTCTCATTTTTAACGCCGACAATTATAGTAACATGATGTTGATTGGTGCCCCCTGAGTGGAAATTCCCGCGAGTCGATTCCATTCAATGCAAGCTAAATTAATCGCCCCTACGAATAGGCTACGCGGTATACTACGCAAAAGAAAAAGAAGTAGGTATTCCAGTGAAATGGAATTTTTAATGACCAAACGCTGATTGATAGATATAAATTATCTCTCAAATGTGCTTTGTATAGGACTATTGCAACCATTTGCGTTACTAAACCTTGCATTTATACATTCTTATTGATTGATTATTAGTAAATGAATAAATAAAAGTGACTGAAGTGACTTGTACAATTTCTCGTCTCGTATTTCCTTCTGCAAGATGTGCCCTGAGTGAGTAGTTTCGATCAGTTCGCGTATGGACAGACAAAACGCCTGCCAAACAGGTGGAACATTACTTTCGTCGAAATTACTGCAGCAACAAGTATCGCATGGCGAGGACGTCTACGGTTCGAAAACTCTACGGGGTTTCGGAGTATTCCAACAGCGATCGCAGTTCGCAAAGTTTCTGTCGCACGCACGTTTCACGGAGTATTTCGTCTCGCTTCTCGAACAAGGTGATTAATTTAATCGGTGCTGAAAAATTCGTCAGTCCTCGCTTTTCGTTTTCGAAACACTGAGGAATCGGAAAATTTGGTTCTCTGATGAAGTTTAAAATGATCACGAACTTTAAATCGGTAATATCTGTAGCGAAATATTCAATTCTTCAAACGCTGAACTGTGTGCTACGTGGAGCTACTATCTTCAAAATTAGGATCTTTATCTTAGGTGAAAAAAAGAATATAATATACATTAGAATGAGGTGAACCTACACGTACACTATGTGCTACTTCCCCCCCCCCCTTCAATCTATAACTATTTCTTAAAGAGCGTCCACGAGATGAAACTGTCGCTGCACTTAAAAGTACATGGAGAATGCGTTTAAAAGCTCTCAACGTTTTGAGAGTCCTCGAATAAAAGGTTATAAATACTGAAATCGCCTACTAAACTCGGCATTACGAATCATGCGATTATTCTATTGTACCTACAATGCTCAGAAACCGGTGGGAAAGCGTCTATCCTACTGCAGTGATTACTATTCACCGGAAGTGTAAATCGTACGCGTTGAGAGCAAAAAGTGTGCACTCTCTCTCTCTCTCTCACTGAACCCGATCATTTCAATGCTCCAGTTTGCGCGTATACCGTCTTCTGGGTCACGTTTGCCATTTTGTTTGCACCCAACGATCGCATTAAATCAAAATAACAAAGTTCCCACAGATTTTATCAATAACATTTTCACGAAAGCCCGCCTCTGATCGCCTAAGCAGAAAATGCCGCGATTTCATCACGATTTCATACCATGCGAGGATTTGCTTGCACGCGTGTTTTTGAACGAAAAAACCTACTGCTGAGGAAATATCTATAACAGAAAAGAGAGAGCACATAACATGTGATAATGTTCTTCCATACACATGATAGAATGAAAACCGTTCGCAAAAAAATTTTATTCCTCATATAAACTAATAATATCTTCGCCGACGCTACAAAGAGTAAAAAAATAACGTAATGTGGGCGAGCTCCGTCTCCTTCGTCCATATTGTTTAATTGCGTAAACCGTTAATTAACCCTTTCACTACTACAGGCGACTGTTGTCGCTCTCCTGCAAATGCCCCGTATTGTAGAGGATCCGGCAGGGAGGTATGGTGATTTTCAGAAGAATGACACACGCTTGGTTTTGAACGAATTTTAAAATGTATTGTCGAAATCACTGTCAAAGCAGTGAAACGTGAGCGCGGCTGCTGACGACCGGTCTCGCGCCCCGTCCTAATACTTTCGTCGCGGCGGCTCCTTCAGCAGGAATACCGCGGCGGAGAAACCGCCCCTAGCGAAAGGGTGAAAGCGCGATGAAAGATATCCACCCGATAACTCATATGCGAAGTGCCCTCAATTCTAGTCATAGAAAGCCTATTAGTGTATATCACATTTAACCATATTCGATATCGCTGCCGGCGAACCGTACAAATAACAACGTCTAATATCAATTGAACAGAAATTCGTTTGTACAGAAGGGATTACTATCCACTTGGTTGTGCTAACGGTCCCGTCATCTTATCAATTGAAAAGAACGTTGAAGAAGCACTACACGATGATTTCTATACCTACATTTGCGTGAAAGGCTCGTTATATACCTATCCTTTCATTTCCATGATTTAATGTCAATTGTTAAATACTCCAGTCTGGAGTATTACCAGGAGATGCCACGTGGGGGCCAATTGACACGTTACATGAATTTCGTACAACCTCTAAGCAATTCGTGAGGTTCTACCAAAAAAAATTCCATGTAATTTGATCTCCCACCCTACCTTACTCGCTGCGACTCCGAAAGTCGAATGTTGTCGTTGCGGCCTAAGGGACTTGCACTGCATTAATTATTCGTTAAAAGTAGACGCTGTTTCCTCGAACGTGACATGTAGCGAAATTGCAGTTATTTTACAAAGATAGTGTCAGAGTAAATATTCTATATCCATGCGGTAAAGTTGGAGTGCCGTGTAGCTGAAGGGCTCCACTGTCTGAAATCTGACCCATTGGCGACGACAGGTCATCTTAGCGAACTCAAGTGGCAGGGACACCTCGAGCATTCCCGTCTCGATGCCGAGAGTTTGTTATAAACATGGAGATAATACTGAAAGAAGAGGAAAAAGGGAGAGGAAGATGCTGTTGGCCCGGAATAGAAGAGGAGTGCGTCGGAGAACCGCAGTGACCACGAACTCATCGACTTGAGAAAAGTTACGTTCGAGGAAAGAGTGTTTATTTTGTGCAAACAATTGGTGCACTGCAAGTGTGCTATTAACTTATAGTGCAGTCAATCAAGACTTCAATTTTACGTTCGAAACAGTGTTTAATTTGTGCAAACAATTGGTGCAGTGCAAGTGTATTATCAACTCATAGTACAGTCAATTAAGACTTCAACTTCATTGTTTTTGCTCAAAAATATTCCGTAGCATGTACTATTACCAATCGATGGATAAAAATCCCCGGAATAAGAATATGCTTTTGTCATTGTGATCCCAGTGTCCCGTAATAAGTTGACTTTGTAACAAAAAATAAAAAATAACACATTATACAGTACAAAATTATCTACAAAGTTGATGTAGGATATTGTGCTCTACGATGTCTCGTTATTGTTAAATTAATTTAAAACATTTCTTTTGAGCGCAACGTCTTTTACATGATCACGTGATTGCGCTCCGACCCTTCACGACGTGATGCAGTGCGGAAGTGCGCGTGCAACTGGATTCGTTAAAATTTGTAAAATGACAGCTATCATGTAAAAACGTTGCGCTCAAACAATTTTTTAAAATATTTTTAAAAAATGAGACATCGTAGAGCACAATGTCCTACATCAATTTTGTAGAGAATGTGGTATTTTTTTTTGTTACACCGTTTTTGGCTCAATTGTTCATAGTTTTTGTTAATTAACTAATTACGGGATACCAGGATCACAATTAGAAAGGCATATTCTTATTTCGAGGATTTTGATCTATCGATGGATATGTAGTACATGCTACGGAAAATTTTTAAGTAATAAATTAAGCAAAAATTAATCAAAAAAATAGCTACATTGACTGGACTACCAAGAAAAATGCCGCGATACACCGAGGCGGAAAAGGCCGAAATAGTGATGTTGGCGGTTCGATATACAACTCGCGAGGTCGTAAACATTTTCCGCGAGAGGCACCCGGGGCGCCAGTTGAGTTCGTCAACCGTCTCAAGACTCGTGCGGAAGTTTCAGAGAACGGGGGCCATGGCGAATGAGCCGCCGCATCGCCCGAGGGTGAATCCCCAGGCGGAAAGAATAGTCCTTCAAATCGTTGAAGAAGACATGCGCCAGTCGGTGAGGGGACTATCGATGCAAACTGGAATTTCAAAGACCACTGTCCATAGAGTGCTCCGGTTCAATCAAGTTCGGAGCTATAAGGGAGAAGTGCATCAAGCTCTGCCTCGCCACAATGATCGTCAACGGCGATTAACCTTCTGCCGATCCATGGTGGAGCAGCTTGATGCAAACCCCGATTACTTGACGAACATTTGTTTCACGGACGAGTGTACGTTTTGGGTTAATGGGAGGATGTCCTCCCATTTTCACCGATACTGGTGCACTAGAAACCTGCACATCGTCCGTGAGCAAAATATGGATAATAGAGACAAAGTGAATGTGTGGGCTGGGATTTGGGGTCAACGAATCATAGGACCATTTTTTATCGAAGGATACCTAAATGCTCCAAAATATCTCGACCTTCTACAGCAACTCGTTATACCAGCTATTCGGAACATCATAGGAAATGAAAGAGTCATTTTCCAACATGACGGTGCGCCTGCTCACTCCAGCCACATGATCACCAACTTTCTGAATCACGAATTTGGCGAGAATTGGATTGGGTTGAGAGCGCCGACGGAGTGGCCCCCCCGATCTCCCGATTTAACCCCACTAGATTTCTTCTTGTGGGGTTACTTGAAGAGGGAAATTTACAATGCGCGCCGTCGTATTCTCAATACGGACCATCTCAAGCGACTTATCCGGGAGAAATGCGCTGCGATTCCCCCGGGTATGCTTCGCAATACTCAGCAGAACATAGTGAGGCGTATTGAGATGGTCTGTGAAGAAGATATCGAAGGAGGACACATCGAGCACTTGCTATGAGTACGTGCTCGACACCCTCACAGACACCCTCACCGACAAGACCCACGCCCTCGAAGCTACACCAACACCATTCGGCCTGCAGACGCACGCAGCGAGGGAGGTAGGGTGGGAGATCAAGTTACATGGAGTTCGTAAAACCTTACAAATTGATAAAGAGGTCGTACGAAATTCATGTAACGTGTCAATTTGCCTCCACGTGGCATCTCCTGGTAATACTCCATACTGGAGTAGCTAACAATTGGCATAAAATTCAGGACGTTAGTTACCGATTCGAAGAATAATTTGCAGTAAGAAAAATTTGTTTGTAGCATTTCTTGGCACTGACGAAACACGAACGGACCTAGGTAATTCTCTTCGCAGCAGGTATGGATCCCGTTGATCATAAACAGACATTCGCTACGGCAGTTGGGTCCGCCTTAGCGCCACCACTAAACGGGACCTCCCGCTGAAAGTGTACACATTGCGCGTGGACGATGTATCTTGGAAGGAAAGGGATTGTTCGTTGAAACAATGCCAGGTACTCATCATTTCTACATAAAAGATATAAACTTCTTTAATGGGTTGAAGAGTGTTATTAACAATTAATTAATAGCTGTTATGCGGGTGCCGGATATATCCGGTGTTCAGAGCGAAAGGGTTAACATGAGGTACACCCGGCGTCTCGGATTCTGTCACTGGTGACTTTTTTGAAATGTTATTTTTAGACGTACTAACCAATGAGTAATCAATCCTCATGCTTTCATTAACGAGAGTAGACGCCACCGTAGCTAATGAGGGCATGAGAATTAATTGTTCATTGGTTAGTACGTTCAAAAATAACATTTACAAAAGTCACCAGCGACAGAATCCGACATGCCGGGTGTAGAAGAGAAATTTAAGCTTATAGTCATCTTCTGTCTTGGCAGGGAAATTATAAAACATCACGAGAAACCTTAGGAATAATATGATGGATCTGACATATTGTAAGAACGAAATTGTTGACTTGAAACTATTACAATGTATTCGAAGGAGAGCTCTCACTGATTTATCGACACATTATATTTTTATATTACATCGCGTTGATGCAAAAATTCGTTCCGTCTTCGGCAGTAGACAGCATTGCATCGCAAAACCTAAATGTTATCAACTTCGCACGTGTGAAGGAGAGCTGTTGTTTGGTAGTTGTAATTACAGAGAATATTTGGGGGAAAAATTGTGTTATCGTATTGTGTCCTTTGAATTTTGTTAAACATTTTTGTCACAAGAATTTCTGGACCACTTATAGCACGTGATACCGTTAGCGGCAACCTCATCATATAACATCACACATCTTCATTTGAGTACGCGAAGCATCTTACTTTTACAGAAATTAAGAGGCATAATATGACGAAAATGCTCCTTATTTTCTGTAATGCTTTAAAAAACTTCAAAATTACAATCAGATAACACACTTTTTCCCCACAATATTCTCTGTCATTCCAACTACCAAACAACATTAAAACGTCACACGTGCGAAGTAGATAACAATTCGGTTTTGCAATGCAATGCTGTCTACAGCCAAAAATGGGACTAATTTTTGCACCAAACCAACACATCGGTGACCTTCAATGAGATACATCTGTTTCATAATTTACAGTACAAAATGTAACTCCCCTCTGGGGACTAATTGTATGAATAAAGAAATTATTATAAATCATGATTACAGGAAGTCCTCTCCCGCTGATGGTGATATTTTGTATGCCTCCTAATGCCTAGACTCTGTCCAAAATTCTTCTTGCTTGTTGAAACTAAATTCATCAAGATCAAAGGGGTTCATTTACCTCCCCAAATATCTTGCGGAAAGAACTACGGGACGAAAAATTGTAGAAGCCAGTTCAGTCAATTTTTATTTACTCATTTATTCTTACCCAATCAATAAGAATGTATAAATGCAAGGTTAAATAACGCAAATGGTCGCAATAGTGCTATACAAAATACATTTGAGAAGTTATTCATATCTATCAATCAGCGTTTAGTTATTAAAAATTCCATTTCACTCGAACACTTCTTTTCTTTTTGCACAGTATACCGCGTGGCCTATTCATAGGAGCGATTAATTTAGCTAGCTTTTAATGGAATGGATCCGTGGTCATTTCCACTCGGGGACAGAATGGAACATCTTGCTATTGTAATTGTCGGCGTTGAAAACGAGAATGGAAAATTTAATAATCTATGTAACTACATTATCGAGGGTGGTTTTTTTTCTCCTAAAACTGTCTCCCTCGCTCCACGAAACAATCCGCACACATAACATTTGATCATTGAGCATTTTACAACGATGGCAATTTGAAAGAGAACAACCAACATCCCTAGAAAATCTGAAAAACAGATATTCGTTTCCTTTCTCATTCTATCTAATACTTCCATCCTTCCGCGTACTACTTGCGTTGAGTCGCGGTGCAAGATAGACGTGAGCGCATGCATTCGAGGAATAAAGCAAAGCCGATAAAACCCGAAGCCTCTATGCGAAGAATCAGTTGTGGTCGAGACTGGCTGCAGCGGCAGCGTTGGCATAAATCAATTGCGATAACTACTTTGAATTAAGTCCACTTTTTCTCTGAAACGTTCAGCTTTTGTTCATGATCCGAGCTGTCGCTGCCGCCACCACCACCACCACCACCACCACCACCACCACCACCACTGCTCCTTCCCTTTTGAGAGGGGTTTCCGTTTTTCTCCACCGTTGACACTCCTGACGTGATGCTGTTGTTGGGTGTCGCAGGAACTCGGCACGATTCGTGACTCGGTGTAGACGGCCCATCCTATTTAACAGTTCGCGTGTTGCTGGTACTGGTACCGTTTAAGTAACATTCTGTGGTGACGACTTCATCCTCCGTCTCGTCGTCGATTCTCTGCCGTTTCTTCTTGCTTTCACCACACTCTTGCGGCTGCAGCTGCAACTGCGACTCGAGTGTCTTGAATCGCTGTCCACAGGTGCGGCTATCGCGATCGGCAAAAGGAAACTCCTGGAAGGTAAATAGCTCTAAAAAAGTACAAGTCATTTAACGCTGGAATAGTTGAAACGGGAAGCGCTTGCTACAATGAATGTACCTACTGTGGGTGATAGGCGCTCGGTGACAATCCTGACATTGTCCGATGTCCACCGAGTCATCTTCTTACGGATCTAACTCATGTCCTATCCGTAAGAAGATGACTCGGTGGACATCGGAAAATTTCAGGCTTCTCACCAAGCGTCTATCGCCCACGGTACATTAATTGTAATACGCGTTAAATGACCTGTACTTCTTTCAAGCTATTTACCTTCCAGGAGTTGACCAGCTCCGGAGTGATATCTCGCCGATCGCGATACGCCGCCGCTCCCGTGGACTGATTGCCACTCTGATTTCCCGATAATTCGGAAGATCGAAGCGTCTAACCTCGACATGGTGAAATTGTGAATAATGGTGAGTAATTTGTAGAACTGATAAGAAATGATCGTTCGGGTTTCTTCGATGAAATTCCCCGAGTATTGAAAAACCGGTATCCAATTAACCAATAACTTTTGCTTTCTCTCTCACTGATACTAAGTGTTAGTGCACAACGAGTAGGTTAGAAGGTTTTCATGAAGTTTTTGATAGTCCGATTTTTAAACTCTTGAGGAATTTCATCGAAGAATGATTATTTTTCATCACTTCTACAAATTACCCACTATTAATTCACAAATTCACGATTTCAAGGTTAGGCGCTTCGATCTCCCGTATTGATAACTATCGGGAAATCACACGTTGACACTTTTCGCCCCACGTAACGCACTCTTCTAAAGCCAACTCTAACTATCAAAGACTCGACCGTCGGTAAACACTACCGAAGTCAAATTTCAAGTTATCGGCCATAGGTATCGGCACTTGCTCCACTTCTCCCGCCCCCGACAGCAAAGCGTGGATTTACACGCTAGCCGCACGCAGTGCTGCCACGTAGTGGCACCACTGTGGTCTCACCGTGGCGTGATCGCGTGGCGTACACAAACTAAAAGCACCGTGGCTACACAGTGAACACACTGAGTGGTTCACAGCGTAAAAACACAGTAGTTACACTCAGTGCAGTCAAGGTGCCTTTTCGACGTGCACACTTCGTAAATTTACCGACCATGAATGTCGGTAACTTCATTGTCTTCACATAAAATTTTTAACACGTTTGCTGCCGCCGGCTCCGATCGGAGCCAGTCGACACTTCGCGCCTGTGCCGCCGGCTCCGATCGGAGACACATTGACGTGCACATTACATTATTCAGTCTGTTACCGGCACTGAGCGCGATGCAATCAATCTAAAAGTGGCAGCGAATGTGTTAAATTAGAAAATAACAAAATTGATATAATAATAGGTTTGTTCCCAGAAAGCAATTTGTGACTAGTTACAAATTTTGATCTGCGGATGTGTGCGGTTGTAAATTTACAATTAATTGATTTCACACCCCGATAGAAGAATTTTTAAATTAGAAAATAACAAAATTGATATTATAATAATGTTTCAAACAGTGCAAATTGTACTGAATTATTTCATAAATAATGAATAATTAATTATCATAATCGCTACTGTTTTGAAAAAGAAAGTATCAAATTATTTTTAAAAATTTAATGAGATATATATATATATAAACCGGCCTTTACACAATGCAACACTGAGATATCTCGGCAAAAATATTTAAAATTTAGTTTACGTTTGACATAGCTCGAAATCGGCTTTCGGCTTTATCTCACTAGTTACAGTACTGTTGCTTTCAGGTATCGATATTATATGTATAACTTAGTCGACTTCCACCACAAAGAGTCGATGGCGCAATTGGTAGAATGCGAGAAGCGTTCCCAGTCTTCTAAAGATCGCAGGTTCGAGTCCTGGCCGGGTCGGGTTTGAGAAAAAAAAACCGACACTCTCTCTCTCTCTCTCTAGTAGGCGGATAAGGCAGGCGGGAAATCCTACTTTATCGCCCCCTTTTTGCAAAATTCTACTTTTACCATCGTACTTACACTGCGTGACTGCAGTGTGGCTTCACGGTGCACAGACAGATGGACACCCCAGTGCATGCACTCGAATGCACCGCGTGAAAGCAGGGTGCAGTCACTGTGGTGCCACTTTGCTATCGGGGGCCCCGACAGCAAAGCGTGGATTTACACGCTAGCCGCACGCAGTGCTGCCACGTAGTGGCACCACTGTGGTCTCACCGTGGCGTGATCGCGTGGCGTACACAAACTAAAAGCACCGTGGCTACACAGTGAGCACACGGAGTGGTTCACAGGATAAAGACACAGTGGTTACACTCAGTGCAGTCACGGTGCCTTTTCGACGTGCACACTTCGTAAATTTACCGACCATGAATATCGGTAAATTCACTGTCTTCACAAAATTGTTAACGAATTAATGAATTCGCTGCGGAACACGCAGCTCCCGCGGCACGCCAACATAGTTTTACGCAAATTTCAAGATTTTAGTACGGGGGTTAACTCAATCATTTTAATACGCAGGGAACACGCGTGTTCGTAAATAAATAATTTAAAGGTTCGGTGGTCGAGCAGTGCGGACGTGTGGCGGATCGCTCCTACGAAATTCGGAACTTTAGTCGGGTTTTTCGCGAGTGAGTGCGATAAAAAGTGCATGGTGGTGTTCACGGAGCAGTGCGAATAAGTGAAATGGAAGTGCGGCGAGGCCGGCGTTTAGGCAGTATGCAACGATTACGAAGTCTGTCGTATCGAGTTCCCTCGTGGCACGAACGCCATCATGGCCGCCGCTACATAGCGTCGGTTGACGAAAGACCGCAAAGGCCAGCAGAGAAACACCAGACGAGCGACCCTCGCGAGAAACCGCCTCGGGAGCTCCGGGACACCGAAGAGGCCCTTGCGAACGACCGAGCTATGCTAGGAGTCTACAGCGAAGTGACAATAAGCCAACCTGTCATCATCCCCCCTCTAATCGCATAAACACAAGGAAACACGAGGAAAGCGCACTAAGAATCGTTTTAGGCGTATGATATTTCCGTAGGACCTCGTTCCGTGCCATGACGACGCATCTTCCGACGAATTTCAAAATTCCAGACCATCGAGGTAATTATTCAATCAACGTCGTATCTCGACACTTGCGATACTTTATCTTTTTTTCTTCTCCATCACTCCCTCCGTCACACTTGGTACCTCGTACGCGATAACGCAGGTGCAGCTCATCGCCGAGTAACAATATACCGCTGATGTGAATAGTTCAAAGCGCCAAGCACATGAAACGACGCGGCTCCAAGATCCTGAAGGAAGGATGGATGGTGCACTCGACGAATCGCGATCCGATGGTAGGTTGACGACGTGGCGCTGATTCTGTTTCGCTTCCCCCATCATTAAGGCGCGCGTGTTTTCAGAGGAAGAGACACTACTGGCGATTGGACACAAAGGCCATAATTCTGTTCCAAAGCGACAGCAGTTCCAAGTACTTCAAAGAGATTCCGTTGGCTGAAATTCTAGTCGTCGCCGCCGCCAGGGAACAACATTCTCGTGAGTACATATGTATATCGTTAGAAATTGTCTGTGCGCGTTTAGTCGATGTACAACGCGCGCGTTCTCTCCTTCCAGGCACGATGCATTGTTTCGAATTGAGAACGGCCAACGTCGATTACTACGTCGGCGAAGATCCCCTCTACGGAGGTGCTAGTGGTCAGCTTCCACCGCCGGAAAGTGGCGTTGGCGCTCACTTGGCGAGGACCTGGAAAACGAATATCAGGCAGGCATTGATGCCCGTCACCTCCGGATCGGCAAGTACGTTCAGAGCTCGCGAGTGTGCGCGCGAACGCGTACCGACACTATACCGAAAAACACGCGTCGTTTTCCACAGGTCGGTAGGAGCAGTCGACAACCGAGCCAGAGGAACGCGTAACCGACATGTCACCAGCTCTATCACATCTTCCCGGACGAAGTTCTTGGCTCGGGTTAATTTGGTATCATCTACGGCGGAGTTCATCGCAAGACCGGCCGCGCGATGGCGATAAAGGTGATCGACAAGCTGCGTTTTCCCACCGAGCAAAAGGCCCAGCTCAAGAACGAAGTAGCCATCCTGCAGAATCTCTCCCACAGCGGAGTCGTCAATCTCGAGAGGATGTTCGAGACGCCGGAGAGGATATTCGTGGTGATGGAGAAGCTCAAGGGAGACATGCGGGAAATGAACACGGTGTACGAAAGTAATTTCAGGGGAGCTATTCTCGACGCGTGGGAAATGCTTTTCGTGGACGAGATATTTTTCGTTAACGGATTTAAAGTTTCGTCGATCACTTTCGTTAACGATTCGAAAATTCCTTCCAAGATAGATCTCGTCAATGAAATTAATTTTCTCACACGAAAAATGTGTTTACATCCCTTAGCGACGTCTTCTTTTTAGAATCTCGTTTAATCACTTAGCAACGACCCGTCGCATCGGCCCACCGCCCCGGACAAATACCAAACCCATTCGTTGACGAAAACAGCGAGAACGACGAATGACACTTTCGTCAACGAAAAAAGTAATTTCGTTAACAAAGGAGTTTCGCGCGTATGGGAAAAAATTTCGCGTACAAAATTTCTCAACCAAAACGCAATTGCCCCTGCGGGGCAATTCTCGACACGTTAGAAACGATTTCGTGAACGGAATTATTATTTCGTTTGAGAAATTTTGTACACGGAATTTTTTCCCATACGAAACTCCTTCGTTAACGAAATTACTTTTTTCGTTGACGAAATTGTCATTCGTCGTTCTCGCTGTTTTCGTCAACGAATGTTGTTTGGTATTTGTATGCCGGTGAGTTGCATGACGAGGTGGTGGGCCGATGCGACGGGTCGTTGCTAAGTGATTAAACGAGATTCTAAAAAGAAGACGTCGCTAAGGGATGTAAACACATTTTTCGTGTGAGAAAATTAATTTCGTTGACGAGATCTATCTTGGAAGGGATATTCGAATCGTTAACGAAAGTGATCGACGAAATTTTACGTCCGTTAACGAAAAATATTTCGTCCACGAAAAGCATTTCCCACGCGTCGAGAATAGCACCCCTGAGCATATTTCGCCAAGCAATCAGCTGTTCTCATGGCGACCACGTAAAACGCGCCATGCGCAGCTTATTGTACTTTCATACACCGGGACTTTCAAAAAATTATTATAAATTAATCGTGCATTTTGTCAAGTAGGTTCTTGCATCAATTTCATAGTAAATTTTCCCCGCTACAAATTGGTAGCTTCATTTTTTTGATCGAGTAAATCTAGGATGCCCAGGAAAAAGAGTATAAATTTGAATAGATTGCGGAACGCGCTTTCCTCCGTTAGTTGCACGCGTAATAAAGGAGCGTCGCGTAACGATCAGCTGATCGATTTAAGCCAATTTGAATTACATATCGATACCTTACTTTGAAAACCTCGTAAGTGCAATTTTTGACAAAAATGCCATTTATAGCTTACTGTGTGTTCAGATTTTAAATCTTAACGCAGTAAGCTATAAATGGCATTTTTGTCCAAAATTGCACTTACGAGGTTTTCAAAGTAAGGTATCGATATGTATAATAATTTATTACACAAAAACGGTGTATCGTAGACTATAAGTTCCGACTTGAAATTTGTAAAGAATTTTCTCCTCTACATTGGGATATTTTTATTTATGAAATTGGTTACAGAAAAAATATAGCTTCGCGATTTGTTGGCATGTGATTTTGACAGGTAGTTTTTAATTAATTACATTATTTCTCGTCAATTTGAAGATTACCCATTTCTATATGTCATTCAGGCGATTTTTTCCTATCGATTGGTACCGGTTTTATCCTGACACTAATAAATTGTTTCGCGAATATCTAATAAGACTATACTATAAAGTGGCTTAGGGCCAAAACTTCGAGTTTTTAATTAATTATAAATTTTCCCGGGAATTGACGGATAATACATTTTGATATGTTAATATTGGGATCTCCAGCTACAATATGTTCATTTAATAAATGGAATAGTAAAAGAAATGTTGTTTTTTAATATAAATATTTTATTAGAATACATCCCTGTAGTCCATATGATAACTTCACAGCGAAGCCACTGGGTCTACACCATCATCTCACAGTACAAGCACTGTGGAGTCACCCTGTTATGCCACAGTGCTTCCACTCGGTGCTCACACTGCGTGACTGCAGCGTGGCTTCACGGTGCACAGACAGATGGACACCCCAGTGCATGCACTCGAATACACCGCGTGAAAGCAGTGTGCAGTCACGGTGGCGCCACTTTGCTATCTGGGCGGATCTTGCAAACCGTTCCCCGACAGCAAAGCGTGGATTTACACGCTAGCCGCACGCAGTGCTGCCACGTAGTGGCACCACTGTGGTCTCACCGTGGCGTGATCGCGTGGCGTACACAAACTAAAAGCACCGTGGCTACACAGTGAACACACTGAGTGGTTCACAGCGTAAAAACACAGTAGTTACACTCAGTGCAGTCAAGGTGCCTTTTCGACGTGCACACTTCGTAAATTTACCGACCATGAATGTCGGTAACTTCATTGTCTTCACATAAAATTTTTAACACGTTTGCTGCCGCCGGCTCCGATCGGAGCCAGTCGACACTTCGCGCCTGTGCCGCCGGCTCCGATCGGAGACACATTGACGTGCACATTACATTATTCAGTCTGTTACCGGCACTGAGCGCGATGCAATCAATCTAAAAGTGGCAGCGAATGTGTTAAATTAGAAAATAACAAAATTGATATAATAATAGGTTTGTTCCCAGAAAGCAATTTGTGACTAGTTACAAATTTTGATCTGCGGATGTGTGCGGTTGTAAATTTACAATTAATTGATTTCACACCCCGATAGAAGAATTTTTAAATTAGAAAATAACAAAATTGATATTATAATAATGTTTCAAACAGTGCAAATTGTACTGAATTATTTCATAAATAATGAATAATTAATTATCATAATCGCTACTGTTTTGAAAAAGAAAGTATCAAATTATTTTTAAAAATTTAATGAGATATATATATATATAAACCGGCCTTTACACAATGCAACACTGAGATATCTCGGCAAAAATATTTAAAATTTAGTTTACGTTTGACATAGCTCGAAATCGGCTTTCGGCTTTATCTCACTAGTTACAGTACTGTTGCTTTCAGGTATCGATATTATATGTATAACTTAGTCGACTTCCACCACAAAGAGTCGATGGCGCAATTGGTAGAATGCGAGAAGCGTTCCCAGTCTTCTAAAGATCGCAGGTTCGAGTCCTGGCCGGGTCGGGTTTGAGAAAAAAAAACCGACACTCTCTCTCTCTCTCTCTAGTAGGCGGATAAGGCAGGCGGGAAATCCTACTTTATCGCCCCCTTTTTGCAAAATTCTACTTTTACCATCGTACTTACACTGCGTGACTGCAGTGTGGCTTCACGGTGCACAGACAGATGGACACCCCAGTGCATGCACTCGAATGCACCGCGTGAAAGCAGGGTGCAGTCACTGTGGTGCCACTTTGCTATCGGGGCGTTACAGGCCAGCGTACCAGATGTCCCGCTCTGTAGGTATGTATTGGCCAGTTACAGGCGTACAGTCCATTACGCGTTTTAGTCCCTTGATTATTCGAAAAAACGGAAACGAGTATTGAAACTACATCAGAACATCTATCACTTTAACCACTAATGCGATTATTGATGCTTCTCGGATTGATTTTCCATTTGGTTTGAATCCTCGCTGCCGGTAATAGCATGAAATTACCTACAGGAAACTACCTACAGCTGACGGGGTGCTCCTACCGATAGAGTATCAGCTACATTGGCCGGCCACAGGCCTGTAAGTTATGCAACGGATAGTACAACGAATTTGACTGGACTGTTTTAGCCGCACTCAGTGCAATTTATCTAAATTTCAGTTAATGACAATACTGATAAACTATAGAAAATTTAAATGTGTATTTGATAAAACAGCTGTTTGAAAGCAATATCTTCTAATGGTAAAACTCATTTACCAATTGTCAAATCTGCACCAACAATAATTTACTTTACTTACCGTTGTTAAGTTAGATCGCTATAACAATCGATACAACAATACCTAGAAATTATTAGAGTAATTACACTATTCAACATTGGTTTTGGTGCCGAGGTATTTTTAGCTGATTTTGTACAAATTTGATGCCCTGAACTGAAATCTGGCGTTAGTTTTTGCCTAGGAGCTCACATTTCTAAAATATAAAATTTTAGTGAAAAACACATATTACACTATTTTGAGTTAAATTTTAATTAAATAAAACAAGCAAAAAATACAAATTTGTATTATTATATTATTATATATTATACAAAAATTGAAAATATTGTTATAGTGTATATATGTAGCTGCATAACCCATTAGGTACCGGCGAAGTAGATATTATTAAAAATTTAGGCGCAAAATTTGAGTTTATAATTTTATGCTCTGTCTCAATGTAGCCCCTCCCAGTCACAAAGTAACCCCACTTTACGGTATATAAAAATAAAGAATGTGAAGCCATTGATAAAATAACCAGTTACTGATATACACTTTGAAAGCTTCATTTCCGTGAAACTCTTGAATGTATTTGGGAACAGTCCCTTTTTAAATTCCAGCAGTAATCTGCCAGTAAAAATCTTTCACCCTGTTCCTCATTGATGTCACCTAAATTTTCTGGAAAACGGTCCAAGTGGCTATGCAGATAGTGCACTTTGATGCTCATGCTGCATCCAAGAGATCTGAAACTGTCAAACATCTCGTTGACCACTTCACCATAGTTGTCAGCCCTGCGCTTCCCCAGAAAATTTTGGACCACTGCAACAACTGAGGTCCAAGCTTTCCCCTCGGCTTCATTCATTGTGTTTACGAAGGCAGGGTCCTTAACCCTGGAATGCTACCCGCGGTACACCTGCACCCCAGAGACAGGGTACTATTTCTGCGTTATAAAATATGGGTAGCATTCGAGTGTTAAAAAGTTGCTATATTTGTGGGCCGTCAAATATTTCTGCTTTAAGTTTTTCTGAATTCAACTGGGGCATTTTTCTCCCTTCCTTTATTTATGCAAAGCATGATCCAGTCTTATCAAGAGCCTTTACAAACTGTTTTATTAGGCCGAGATTAATATGGAGTAGAGGAAAGATGATTTTCTCTCGTTTAACTGAGGGATCGTTAATGACATTATTTTCCCCAACATATAGGTTTTTTCCCTTAGGGACAATAATAATATGAGTTATTAAGTTCCAGAAAAATCCACTGGCTCAGGAATTATCTTTCTGGCAACTGAACACCCACGCTTACATGTTGAATAAAAAGAACATTATTAAATACGTGGCTATACCTATCTAAAATCTAAAAAAGTATAGCTGATAGGGAAAAACTGATTTTATATTTAGATTCAGCGCCCCAAATATAGCTAAAATCAGTTCTAGAATCCTATGTACTAACAAAAATATTTTTTTGTAGGGCTGTGTTATTTGCAACTACGGTTAACAACATTACCAAAATCACAATAGTTCACTAAAATTTTTATTACTGAAACAAACAGTTTTCAAGTTTGATACTTTAAGTTATAGTTGCGTCTGATAAGTAGATAACCTGAACATTTATGTACCAAAACGAACTGTTTTGCACGTATGTAACTAAATTTTTTTTGTCAAATAAGTTTCATAAAAGAAGTTTGATGTGGGTTTTTATTAAATAGTGCTATTCGGAATAAAAATATTTTGTATGCAGTGTCATTTCTGATGCACTACTAATATCACATTTATGCCAATATAAATTAAGAAAGAGAATTTATGTGCTATCGTAATAATAAATTTAATATAGTACAAAATATGGTATAAAATCATTGACGTATTTGTTTTGTTACAATCACAAATAATTAAAAATGTTTCAGTAAGCGTGCAGAACGAATAACCTTTTGCTAGAGATTTATAGCAACGGTACGTAAATAAGTAATTATACAGTTTCGAGTTGCTTGTCCGTAGATGCACATATGTCTCAATCATCGATATCACAGTCCATCTTCCTACTGTTTGGATCGGCATATATTTAACCCTATTCGCAAGCAACTCGTTATACTATCTAGACATATAAATAAAATTGAAGTGTGTGTCTGTGATTTCGAAATAAATGCCCGTATATAGGCCCAGGTAGCACAACTAGTTTCCATATTGTGATCAAGAAGTGTACTTTGAAATCTTGCCTAGATCTCTCCTCTCAATGTCCGAATAAGTATCATTTATAGTAAACTAGTTGAAGACTAATATATAAGCAGGTAATAAAAGTTTCCTAAAAGTACACTAGTTGTAGCGAATTACTTAAATGCATGATGTGACTTCCTTTTAAGCTTTCAAAAGGAGTGCGTCGTCAGGCTGTTTAATTCTGCTATATAAGTAGTAACCATGCACAAGTACGCAAGAAGTATCCTAGCACTAGGTAACTTTTAGGTGTCTCTCTCTAATGTAGTAAAAGGTATTCTTCTGCAGGTGCGCAAAAAGTATCCTAGCACTAGGTAACTTTTAGGTGTCTCTCTAATGTAGGAAAAGGTATTCTTTTGCAGGCGTGCAAAAAGTATCCTAGCACTAGGTAACTTTTAGGTGCCTATCTAGTGTAGCAAAAGGTATTCTTCTGCAGGTGCGCAAAAAGTATCCTAGCACTAGGTAACTTTTAGGTGTCTCCCTAATGTAGGAAAAGGTATTCTTTTGCAGGCGTGCAAAAAGTATCCTAGCACTAGGTAACTTTTAGGTGCCTATCTAATGTAGCAAAAGGTATTCTTCTGCAGGTGCGCAAAAAGTATCCTAGCACTAGGTAACTTTTAGGTGTCCCTCTAATGTAGGAAAAGGTATTCTTTTGCAGGTATACAAGAAATGTCCAAATTTTTATATAAGAACTAAAAATAGGAAAATAATTGTTTAGTAATATTTATTGAAATATAATAAACTAGATTAAATACACTTAATAACTACATTTAATAACTACACTTGATAAATGTAGAGTGGCGGGGCTAATTGATCTAAGTGCCAAAATTTCATCATTTCGGATTTTTTCTGCAAAATGATATATGCGCCAATGCCACTGCAGAACTATATGATTTAAGTGCCAATGCGCAATGTGTTGAATGTTGGCTTAACCGTATTAAGAATAAAAATGTCAGTTTGGTTTCACTAATGGGCAGTTTTTCTTATTTTCCTGGGAAAAATGTTTTTGGCACTTAGATCAATTAGCCCCGCCACTCTACACAAATACAGATTTATTATTACAGATCTGCGGCAACAACTTCGTATCTTTCAAAACGGTTTTCCTTCTGTGATGTTTCAGTCTCTGCAGCTCCTGCTTTATTTCTTTGGTGCTCCTGCGAAGCCATGTAAAACCGTTGCTGTGCGTTTCTGATTCCAATTTTCGCCTTTTGCTCGTACATGGATATTGTAATTTTTTTCTTAAAACGATCCATTCGGATGATGGCACCTAAACACAAAAATTTATCAGTTGTCATTTTTCTCAATTATTTGTCATTTTTCAAAAGAATTCTACAACTTATCTCATAAAATGCGGCGATGCTAATATTACTAGCCCGGAATTGTATTTTTTCCTTCTTCTGTTGGCACCAGGTGATATGTTTCGACACGAATTCATCCGTCATTGTTGCTTTCGTAAATTCTCTGATTGTGTTACCTAGAGTTGTGCCTCCTTCCAATGAAAGAAGATATTCGCGCTGCAAATCAAATTTGAAAAATGAATAAATATTGATGGCGAAAAGAACGTTAACATGAAATAGCAAGCTTCTACAGAAACTTACCAATTTTTCCACTTTTTTTTTCGTCATTTTCAAGTGCGTGAAAATCTTCAACTCTAGAAATTGGCAATCCAAGTTCTTTGTAATTCTGCAGTGCTTCTGGTTGCCTTAGCTAGCTCATGTCGCATGGCACGCATCTCTTCTTCCATGACCTGGAGTTTCCCTTGCATTCTTTTTTGTGTGTTGCTGCAAAAGTTCAAAATTTAAAAAATCATTATATTCGGTCGATTCTCGCAGTTTTCTTAGAAAAGTTTATTTATAAATAAAACATTGAATCACTTGTTTTAAAATAAAACGCGCGTCTACATTTCTAAACTATGCGCATTTTTAAGAAAAGTAAGGCAGGAAAAGAAAAGTACAGGAATCAAATATCCTAATAGCAAGAATTTTGTCAGAAATCACGCAGAGAGAGTGCAATACACGGAAAGAAAAAATCAAGAAATTTTATAGGGAAAGAGTTGGAAAAAAAATTACTGTGCTGTCCTGAATCGTGATGCTAACATCCAGCCCAAAAAAAAGTCTAGTGCGCATGCGTATTTATTAGTGATGAGCACCTGAAAACTTCTGGTACTGGCACGGTAAAAATTTCGGGAAAAAGAAAGACTAGTGCGCATTCGTAGTTCTTACTGACAAGGAGAGGTCGCGAGCTTCGGAACAGACATTTTTATGATTTTTTTCTCTGTGAGTGGGGATTGACGCCCTTAAAAAAACCTCAAAGTATTTTGTCTAAATACGCCTTAGAAATTAAAAAAAAAACACATCAAAGAATTCCGTGATTGGTATGTACAAGTTCCGAAAACCCGGTCTCAGGAACTCTCGCGTGGCTCATTGGGTAGCATGCGAATATATATGTATATTCATTGATAAAATACAATGCTGTAAATTTTGGGGTAGCGTGCTGTTAAGGCGCGTCCTGACTGAGTCGACACTGTCGATCGACACTGTCGACCAGAACATCGAAAACCGCGTCCTCACTGAGTCGACATTGTCGATCGACACTGTCGATCGACACTGTCGACTCAGTCAGGACGCGGCAGTCGACTTGGTCGATCGACATATTTTGTCGATCGACATGTCGACTGATTTTCCACGAGTTGTCGGTAAACATCAAAGGTAGTCGAGTCGAACGCAGAGGGTTCGGCAAGGCGAGCGGTTGTTTCGGCAGCGGTGCGATAACGGTCGGCGTACGGCGTACGGTTTTTGGCGATGCTCAAAGGCCGCCCCAAACTGTTCGCTTCGTGTAGACGCTAAATTACTTGGCTCATGCTTGAATGCTTATTTTTTTATTCGTGTTCCGTCGTACGATAGACGGAATTCAGAATATCGGTTCGTACCGTTCGATAGCACCGCGATCTGAATACCTCACTAGCAAACGATATACTTCGGCGAAAGCGGCAAATGCGCTTGCAGTCCCGCACATTCCCCGAAAATGTTAATCGATACCGCTATGCGTGGAATACTAAATCTGTCTTGTAAAGGAGAGAATGACGAATTCAATAGATGACCGTCCGGAAAGACCAATCCAACCGGGGGCCCGTTTAAGGTCCCCATACACGTTCAGTCGGCCGGCCGGCCGTGGCCTGCAGGCCGACTGTCAGTCGGCCGTCAGTCCTGGCCGACCGGCCGCACACACACAGTTAAGGTACCTATGCACGTTTAGTCGGCCGGCCGCTTTCCGCTACGCACACAAATTTAAATGAGGAGTCGCTACCTGCTGGGGGCCTGTTGATTAATAAAATTAAGGGGGTCGAGTCAGCCTGAAAAAAAAAAATTTCATATTAAGATTTTATTAGGAAATAAATTATGTACATTTTTATAAAAAATACTATATACTACTCCCCCAAAATACTTAAAAAATTACCACTAAGAATAAGGCTACCGATGGCTCCAATTGTCAATATAAGCTATTTTAATTTTTGTACGTCTCGTAAGATTCAGAGTGAACCGAAGCACCGACTTGGATGGGCTACAACTTTTTCTCTTCGTAAGAAGATTCTTTCTCGTTCGAGTGTAGGGATTTCAATTTGTAACTCCACAAACGAAGATATCACTATATTTATTCGTGAAAATTTTATTTATCAAAAAATCGATATGGAAACGAGTACCACTACCACAAATTATATTCTATCATAAATTCCTACACTCGAACGAGAAAGCATCTTCTTATGAAGAGAATAAGATGTAGCCCATCCAAATCGGTGCCTCGGTTCAATCTGAATCCTACGAGAAGTAAAGCAAAGTGTAAGTGTTGGGAAATGAGCGTTAAAGTTTGTCTTATGAATTTACTACTTTTAATTGAAATCTTTGCTATTCACTTTCCATACATTTCTCTTTTAGTTTCTAAGGTCAAATAATATAATTTTTCCAACTTTTACAATAAAAAAAATTTTCAGATAAAAAAATATATTATTGAAAGAGATGAAAAATATGAATATTATACACAATGTTATAAGTATATTTCCCATCACAGTGCATCTTATTTGCATTCTGATGTTCTATAAAAGTAATATCACGTATGTAGGAAAGATATGTTATATTCAGTAATCGATCATTTCTGCTCTAATGGCCATAACATCTCAATTTTTATGAATTCGAGTATATCGATTTTTTTTCATGTAGATTATATATATATGAGTCAGAAAACGCAAAAAAACAAAAATTGATTTTTTTTCAAATTTCAACTGACTCGACCGCCTTAAACGCGTGTTGGAGTTCACCGACAGGGATTCGTCCGGCGACGGACTGACGGAAAAATTTTACTCCAGTCTGAAATTTTATGACCTTGCAACCACGCCCTTTCTCGGAAAGGTTAATTACCGGACGGGCCGAAATAATCCGTCTCCCGCATTACCTATACCTGTATACCTATTGTAATACATATCGCTACCTTTTTTTATTCTTATTTTATTAATAAATTTTAAATATTACTTTTATTAATACCTATATCCTAGGTATTAGTTTAATGTTCATTAATTTTGGAATATAAAATACTTAACCCTCGTACGTCCCTCGGGTCTATAATGACCCACAGCGTTCAATATCGATAAGTTATTATTATGCCTTTAGAGATAATCTTCTGAAATTTTTAGACATTGTTTCTTTCTTATAACGATAATTTTTCATGATGGAAATAAGCATATAATTATGTAATTTTGTCCACTACAAAAAACTGCACGTACAAGGTCTTCGGGTCATATATGACCCATACTGTAGAATATTTAGTTATTTGTATTCAGGTACCATTTGTAGTCAAAATGTACCATTTTTCATATATTATGCAGTTTCCAGTGATTTCATAATACTTCAGACAAATTTTATAAAGTGTACGTAGTTTGTTTGCTGAATGACCATGCATGTAGAGACGGAGTACGGACGTGGTCATTCCTGCTCTGCTCAGTTCTCCTGTAGGTATCTCTCCAAGTAGTGCGAGGAGTGTCTGTCTGATGGTATTAGCGTATATAATACCACCCATTACAATCGAAAGATCGAGAAATTTTTCAAATTTATCTTTTGTGAGAGGACGCCATTTCTTCATATGAGAATTTTCAACCTGATGATTTTGAGTTTCATAACGATTCGTCTCCTCTATAATCCTTTCAAGCAGACGAGAATCAAAAAAATAATTGAAATAATCGATTGGACTATTTCCCGATATAAAGATTTTCGGATTTATTTCGGAGATACCTTCGAAATCTTTGATTGATGGGTAAAAATACGGGTACTTGTACTTTTGGTTCGGATTCGCCACTAGTCCAAGCTTCATTTTCAGCCATTGCATTGTTGGATACTACTGTATCAATACAACCGTAAAGAACAGGCGAACGAGGCAGGCTTATAGATTGCGCGGAGCGTTGCGTTTGCGCGAAGGAATTCGCAATACGCCACCTATAAGGCTTTTCGCGTATACCGTGTCATCATTCACCATATTGTATTCGCCATGTTGGATTTGAGACTAGACTGATTTGGACATCAGCATCGTAATGAGCGACCCCGAAAACCCCCCAAGTAACAAGTTTCGGGCCATAATCTTCAAATTCTAAATATTTCTGGAATTCATCATCCGCCATATTGCATTCGCCATTTTGAATTTGAGAATAGAGCGATTTGGATATCAGCATCATAATGAGCGACCCAAAAAACCCCGAGTAACAAGTTTTGAGCGATAATCTTTCCTGCCAAATTTTTTCCACTGGATCCAAAGTCGATTTTGCCCTGTGTCCGGGGTGGTCGATATATCGACCAGCAGTTAGGTCGGGGCCTCAAAATAGGAAATTATTGACTTTATTTATAAATTTTACGTTTAAATAGTCGATTTTAACTGAAATTTCCCCGGGCTCTAACGGTTAATATGTACGAGTACATACATCCTACCCTTGGGTCATATATGACCCGAAGGACTAAAGTGTAAGTATAAATGAGGGCCGTACGAGGGTTAAATATATTTCTATATATTTTTACACTTTACCTTTAAATATTCCTCCTTCAAGGTCAAAAATATATAATTGCAAGTCTCTGGGATAATTTTTCCCAGAGCTTGTGGCGAAATAATTGCGCTGAATTTTAAATCCTCCATACTGCGCCCTGTTGCCAAATATCTCAGGGTCACTAAAAAGCCGTTCTTCTGCGGTAATTGCTTGCCGCATTACGGTGTCCTTTTTCGTAATATGTGGCTTTACCAAATTTAGCAAGTACTGGAAACAATTCTCGTCCATCCTCAGGAAATTTTTCAAATCACTTGCACTGGATTGACGAAGTTCATGTACGAGCCCCACGTGAGATAAAGTGCGTTTCTTCAACCACTCTTTCATCCAAATTTGTCTCTTTTTTCGTTTCCTCTGCTGGTTTGTCAAAATAACAAGTGTAGCTGCGTACCGTAGATTGGGGATACTTTGATCAAATTTCAATTTCAAGCCTGAATAACTTTTTTTCCTTGCAAGAAAAAATTTAAAAAAAAAACTGGAATGTCGGTTTGTTTCTCACCTACAAATGAAACTAAAATTCACAACAAAATAAATAAATAGCTTTTGAGCAAAAAATAAAAATCGGGTGATCAACTTTATACTGAGTTTGGGGATACTTTGATCATCATTGATTTTTTAACGAAACGACAAAGTAACTCCTTCAAAATTCGAAAGTTACGCTCGGCTGAAGGGTCGTCGGTTCGGGTCGAATAAAAGCGGATAGGGCTGTATAAGTTCGCTGTTTTATTTCTTTATTTTTGGCAGTTTAGAAAGTACCGAATCGACCCTTGCAGGCCTTTTTTTTTGCCTGCGACGCGCTGGCCGTGGGACTCACCACCGCGTCTTCCCTTGTTCCAACGCCACGCCATGAGACAAAGCGGAACGCGAAAACGTACCCCACCACGCTACCCCCGCCGATGGCTACCTTTTTGTTCGCGTTTTGACTTTGTCTAGGAAAACGCGCGGTGAAATTCTCAGAGCTCACCGAGAACCGACGCGCAACGCCTCGTGCTATCCGTCTTCGTGCCGCGACTCTCAATTCCAATCGAATCTTCATTTAGTTTTATTTAGCAATGTTCTTTGTGTCCAGTTTTGTGGAATAAAGGTTTTTTCACCTACTATCTACTGCGATAAACAACGAGGATTTTACAGTTTCAGAAAGGTAAAAATTAAAAATACTTGCCCTGAATATCGAAAACAAAGTGGCACAATTTTATACTACTGTATTATCAAAATACTAACTTTCTTTTTTTTACAGTGTTACCTCATTAGTTTCTGATGAAATGAATAAAGGGATGTCCCCAAATTTTCTACCTCCACGTTCATCGACTGCGACTTACCATTCTACTCAGCAGGAAATACCATCAGGCTCAACCTACTCCAACTTAAACTGTAGTCAACAAAACGTGTCATCAAGTTGTTATTCATCTAATAGAGACAACGCTTGTCATTTCGACAATAATGCGATGTCATTTCTTCATTATTTAAATAATTAGTCAACCCCTGCCAGTGTGACGTAATTAAAAGTGACATTTAATTTCATTAAAAAATAAATTGAGTTTCCATATAAGTATAAAGTTTTCATTTCTATACCTACAATTATTAAAAATCGCATGTGAAGATTTTGAGAACAATTTGAGCGCAAACGTGTCATGGAAATGGAAGATTTGGAAAATAATCTGAAAACAAACTTGTTACCGTGGTATTCAAATTGCCTTCAAAATCTTCCATTCTTAGGAATTACTGTTACTTACTGACACTTATGAAGACAAAATGATGACAATTTTTGTCCTCGTTTTATCCTCAAACTTCAGATAGTGGACAAAAGAAAGATTATGAAGACAAATAGAGGACAAAAATAACATGTATTCATTTATCCCGGTTTCTTCACATTATTGTCACATTATTGTCATTGCTCTCAACATTTTCTGGCTGAAATTCTGCCCCGGGATGAATGAGACTCTCTCTCTGGAACTGAAGAACCAAGCTGGGGTGGAGAAGACGTTGTAACACTACATCCAGGTTGAAGAGCGAGGCGGGTTTTTTTCCTTCTTGG
Source organism: Xiphydria camelus (assembly GCA_963678675.1). NCBI lineage: Eukaryota > Metazoa > Arthropoda > Insecta > Hymenoptera > Xiphydriidae > Xiphydria > Xiphydria camelus. The sequence goes on along the minus strand of OY783192.1, from coordinate 27,025,979 downwards.
GCTTCCTGAAGTTGCATCGAGGAATCTTTTCTCTTTGAGCAGAGCAATTAATGCATTTTCAGCACGCTCGGCTGCATCTTCACCATTATTTTCCTCTGGGAATCGTTTTAATACTTGGTTGCGGTTTACTGGAAAAATTCCAGAAGCACGAAAGGCGCTTATTAAGTTTCGCTTAATTGCGCTCGTTTCATGTTGATTTGGATGGCCTGCCTTTGCACAAACTTTGTCCATTCTTTCTAAACAATTTTTCAACAATTTAGGAAAACTATCTTTAGACACTGTGCTGTGCCGCGGATTCTGAAGTTTCCATTCTGTTAAGGTCTTGCGCCATGCCTCTTTCATAGCGCGAAAAAATGCAACATCAAGCGGTTGACACAAATGAGTTGAATTTGGCACTAGGCATATGAAACGAATGTTATTCTTTGCACACATATTCAAGACGTCATTATCCATGTGCGTGGATAGGTTGTCACCTATGAGAGCTTTCTCTCCTGGTAAGCGTTTTGCGTGGGGTAGGAAACAGCTTGCAAACCAATCCCGAAATGTAACTCCGTCAAGCCAGCCACTAGTCGTTCTGTTATATCTTGTGCCAGGACTGCAACATGGCAAGCTGCAACATGGATATCCTCGTGGGCCGCCTTCCTTCCATGTATCATAAAGGTGAATGCTCTTATATATGACATATGGCGGCAACAACGTGCCATCGGCAGAACCACACACCATAATTGTTGTTGAGCTCTTCGAATGGTTCATTATTTTCTCGGGGTACTTGACACCTCTTCTGTAAATCCCTCGCATCTTTCCGGGGTCATCAGTAACATTTGACTCATCGTAATTAAAAATGTTACTGCTGGGTAAACCCGCCAGAGTGATTTCCAAATTATCGAAAAACTCCCCAATAGACTCCCTCGATACGGATGATCGGGCTTTCTTAATATTCGTTGCTATTCTTGTTCCAATAGAGTCGTTATGCCTTTTGAGAAGGCTGTAAGTCCAATCCACTCCGGGCAAATTGTTGTTGAACTGAGTAATAATTTTACCTTTGGAGTCTATATAATGTTTTGCATACATTCTTATGTCTAAAAGACTAAGAGGAAATCCCCAGTCCGAACACTTTGCCGCGGCCTCCAATATCGCGACTTCTTCAGCATTTGTAAGAACCGTAGGGCGACAACGTGATTTATTATGTCGGCCTTTATATTTATTATACAATGTGCCGTAAGGAATGTTATAGTTTCGAGAAGCCTCTCTGATGCTCATCATTCCCTCCGCCACCTTTTGCAAGGCATCTTCTAATTTTTCTGAGGGGTAATCGCCATAGGAGCGACTGCCTAACTGGCGTTGATGTTGACGTGGCATATCTTAGAAGAAAAAAATAGTAGGTAGGTATTTTACAGTTCATGGGGCAACATTGATCACTGGGGAAACTTTGATCAATTGATCAAAGTTTCCCCACGCTCTGATCAAAGTTACCCCAAGACGTTTGAACTGCGCTCACATATAAAGTTTACAAAACTTTTTAGTTCTTAATGGTTTATATTATCGACAAATACATACCTCGTCAACTGACACAGATATCAATATGTGATTGGTCAAATGCGTTGCTGTAGACTTAAAGTTTTACAGCCGACAAATTTCGCATAAACCGTTTGCTGCAGAGCACGTGGCGAACTGACGAACAATTGACGGTGCATCTCACCGCACGAGGCATACCGAAACCTTCCGATTGTCACTGTGATAATTCGACCAAGATCGCGCGCTTAGTGCGCACGGTTGCCTAGATACAGGCGATTGAAAATAATGTGAAGTTTCTATCAAAGTATCCCCGTGGATCAAAGTATCCCCATTCTACGGTATTCTTTTTGCGGCATATTTATACTCTCAATATAAAATCGTTATGCTACTATTGAAGCCGGCAGAGAACTGACGGACGCATTCGGTGAACAAAATTGTAGGTGTAGTTTGAATAGGGTAAACGATACAGTCATTTTGGCCATGCGATAGTGATTGGCCCCCTCTCATAACAAATGCATTCGATAGAAAGAGGAAACGATAAGCCAATTTCTGTATAATTTCGTCTGTTTAAAAGGCCAATCACTGGAGGTTTTACCCTATCGATAACCCGCGGCCGGCCAGGACTGACGGCCGACTGACAGTCGGACTGACAGTCCACGGCCGGCCGGCCGACTGAACGTGTATGGGGCCCTTTATATTTCCATTGATTCTTACGAGGTAACACACACTTGAGCGAAGCGAAGCGACGCGACGCGAAGCGAAGCGAAGCGCCGCGACCTAGGATAAGCACACTTGTGCGACTAGAAGCGCAGCGAAGCGACGCGCCGCGAAGCGAGAAGCTACCTTTTATATTTCCATTGATTCTTACGAGGTAACGCACACTTGAGCGAAGCGCGGCGAAGCGAAGCGCGGCGAAGCGAAGCGCGGCGAAGCGAAGCGCGGCGAACCGAAGCGCCGCGAAGAGAAGCACTGCGAGAAATGTTTATCGTGGACGGAATGTAATTCGTTAACGGATGTAAAGTTTCGTCGATCACTTCCGTTAACGATTCGAAAATCCTTTCCAAGATAGATCTCGTCAACGAAATGAATTTTCTCACACGAAATAGTATCTTATATCATAAGGCGGAAATTCGAGATTTTTTCAGACTGTGTTTAATTAGGTCGTAATACGAGGCATGGTTTGGGGAGGAGGCTACGATCTTAACACAGTCTTAAAAATCCGAGGATTTCCGCCGAATTACATATACTATTTTTCCTCACGAATGCCCATTTCTCAAAACAAAACATGTACACGGCTCATTTCACGTTGCGTTCATCAGTTTGAAAAAGGCGAAAATGAATGAAAAAGGCGAAAATGACTGACACATTTCACGGCGCTTCCCTTCCCTTCCTTCTCTACCCGGATATCCATATACAGGGTGAGCCAAATGTATGGAAACGGTGGAATAACTTTCGAGGGAGACATTTTGAAGAAAAATGTTTAAAACAAAACATTTAGGATTTTTCCCTGGCCATCCAACGGTGACCTTGAATCTGATCATGAACTCGACCTTGAAGGTCATTCCAAGGTCAAGGTCGCTTTTTAAAATGAGAACCCATATTTTTATGGCGGATTTGGAAGGAGCGGAAAATTTTACGTCCGAATATGACCTTTGACCTTGACCTTGGATTCAAGGTAAAGGTCAACGATCAAATAGGAAAGTTTTAGGTTTTTTCCCTGGCCATCTAATGGTAGCCATGAATCTGACCTTGACCTCGACCTTGAAGTTCATTCCAAGTTCAAGGTATCTTTTTTAAATGGCAACCTACATTTTTTATGGTGTTAGCAACCGGCCACTTAAGGCAAGGTGACATGAGCACCCGGCCAATCAAGGCAAGGCGGTGTTAGTTCCCGGCCACTGAAGGCAAGGTGGTATTAGTACCCGACAACTTAATGCAAAGTGTTGCATGTGATCAATTAACTAAGGAGTCGTTACTAAAGACGGGTGTGGCTCACATCCAACTCAGTTATTTCCCAATCCAAATGTTATGTGAATGAAGTGAAATTTTATCTCGAACTTCAAGGTCGAGGTCAAGGTCAGATTCATGGTTACCATTAGATGGCCAGGGAAAAAACCTAAAACTTTCCTATTTGATCGTTGACCTTTACCTTGAATCCAAGGTCAAGGTCAAAGGTCATATTCGGACGTAAAATTTTCCGCTCCTTCCAAATCCGCCATAAAAAATAGGGGTTCCCATTTAACAAAGCGACCTTGACCTTGGAATGACCTTCAAGATCGAGTTCATGGTCAGATTCAAGGTCACCATTGGATGGCCAGGGAAAAATCCTAAATGTTTTGTTTGAAACATTTTTCTTCAAAATGTCTCTCTCGAAAGTTATTTCACTGTTTCCATACATTTGGCTCACCCTGTATGGATATTTTCAGGTATAGCTGTTTATACCTGGTAGAGAAGGGGATAGAATTCGCTGCGCTTCGCTTCGCCCAAGTGTGCGTTGCACAGCCGCGCTTCGCCTAGATGTGCTTTGACCTTTAAAGCTCTCGATAGCCGGTCGCCTCAACCGATCGACAGCGATAAAAATACAGTCGGTACCCGAGTTGGAGACATTGGTGGCGCAGCGTTTACCATAGCAGATTGCAGTTAGCACTGTATTTGCATACCATGCTTTGCAGTCGATTTATACGTAGCGCGTTTCTTTGTGAGTGTATCGTCCTGTGAATGTTCAGTTTAATTTCGTATCAAAAGAAATCAATGGAGGCGAAAAATAAAAGGAAGGAATTTAAATTTGAAGGTACCTACGCCACTGTTTGCAAACCGTTGCGTTCCGAGAATACCGCCTTATCGTTTCTGGAAATTTTGGCTCAACAAATATTGTACCGTATATGACCGTAAGCATTGGCGTTATGGTTTCTCCTCCGTTCGATCGCGATACGGACTATAAATAATGATACAGGTATAGCTGGACATGACCTGTATATACATTTGCGCGGATAACGCGAGTCGAGACATCGCAACGCTGACAATGAGAGTGCGTCGTGCGTCGCGACGGCGAACAATCCGGCTCTTCGAGGAACGGGGTTACGTGCGGGCAGTTGACGAGGGACGAACAGTTAACGACAGGTTAATCGATGAACCGGAGTGTCCTCGCAATCGCCCACTCTTCAAAATTCCTAACGCTCGCAGACCCAAACCGCCCCCCCCCCCCCCCGGGTGGAAAAGCTTTACGCAGGGACCAGCTTCTAGGTTTTGGCAAAAGCCTAGGAGGGTCTGGGTGTAAAGGTTACCGCACACTTGGGCGTCGCGTCGCGTCGGGGCGCGTCGGGTCGCATTGGGGTGCGTCTAATCCCGGCGATTATTACCTGAATGTCCATAAATTTTACGACATGCCCGGCGATGCTCGGCGATTCTTACCTGAATGTCAGTAAATTTTACGTCACGGCTCGGTGACGCTCCGCGATGGATGGTGGCATCGCCCACTTTTCCGGCGGCAACCGACAGATTCGGACTTAAATGTCCGTAAATTTTATAAAATATATTATAATCAGACGGTATCTAGCAGTGCAACAAGATGTATGACGGCAGCAGTAGTTCTAATGAGGAAATTGCTTTTATGGTAGCATAGATGTCAGAAAGAAATAGAAAGAAGAGAATGTGGATCCATCCTATCAATAAAAAACGCGCCAGTCTTGGAGAATTCGCCCGTCTGGTCGCGATATTAACCACGAGGTATTTCGATCGCGATGATAGTGAGTGGTAAGAATCAATATTCCGAATTTTGTCTATTGTGTGACGGACAAAGACGACCCGTCTTTATGACCGTCCCGTCGGGACGCGTCGTTTGACGCCAAGGATTCGAAGGGAAGAATCCTCGTCCTCGACGCGACACGACGCGCCGCGCCGCGCCGCTCTAGTGTGCGGTAGTACATTCATTTTTTGTATGTATTTTATCCAGTCGGTATTTTGAAGAAGAATCCTCGTCCTCGACGCGACACGACGCCCCGCGACGCGACGCCCTAGTGTGCGGTAACCTTTAGGCTTATATAGGCGTTAGTATGGGTCTATCCAAATCGCCAAATTTCCGTCCAATAGGATAGGTTCCAATGATGAATAGATTTCTGGAAAGTGTGGATGTAAAGGGTTGCCTGGACCAGCGGGTGGTCTCCAACCCACTCCCCGCACCTCAGTCGATCTCCCGTTAACGACATGCTTGGAAGCTTTTAGGAATCGATAGCTCGAATTTTATATTATGAAATCGGCTCAATTTATACGAATGTTGCTGCACCGAAAATTAAAAATATTTTACCGAACTAATCGTGCATTCGATTACCCCACCCAGATATACATGTATTAATGTAAGCTGTTACTTGGCAATTGAGAAATACATTTTTTTCGAAATCAAGTTACAGTAATAAGAGGGACCATCGACGCGGGTTCGAAGTTGCTTGAGAATATTGTCCTTTCTTCGAAAAAAATTGCGATTCGAAATCCTGGCGATCATAAAGGACAATGACAGTTAGGGACTCCAGCATTGGAATGTTTCAGGATAATAGTCCTGGGACAACTCGCTTGTACCGCTAAAAGTTTCAACCATTCGGAGACCGTTGGAAATTTTGATGTTTTATCGAAGGACAAGAACTTATAGACACTTTCTGCACTGGTAAGTGATAACGTCGACGGCGGAAATCCCTTCATGCCTTGTATGTGGATCGGTACACAATTTTAGCGGATACCGCCCGAGACGCCGAGTTCGAGTATTATTATACATATAATATTATATATTCGTGTGTTTCACGCGAGAAAGCTTAGCACGAAATGAAAAAACAAGTCCGGAGATAAAAAATCTTCGGTAGGCGAGGGGTACGTAATTCCTCGTTACGTACATATATACGGAAGAGATCACCGTTTCCGCGGTTACTCGAGAAGAGACCATTGTCTTCGCCTCGAGTGCCAGAAAAAACAAGCGCCATCGGCGCTAAAATAATCTGGACCTGTACGAGGCATTCGAAGAATTCGACATGGCCGTGAGAGCCCGAAGAAACGAACGAGCTTGCACGGAGTTAGTAAACCATTCTCGGACAGATACGCAGTGCCGTGAATTCAAACCGCCTTGGAAAACGTCCAAATTTTTCTTTCGCATCCGTCATTCGCCCCGTATGAATTTCTTAATGCCTCTGCACTCATTTCGTCCGACGGGGTGGAGGAGCGGTATTCAAATAATTACGTGCCTTGAATGGCTCGCGGCAGGGGGCGCGAAATAAATAAAAAGAACTTTAACTCCTCGGCTCAAAATATCTGCTCCCTGGGGTGAAACCATCCCTCGATGGAAGACTACCCCGTGGCGTTGTTTCGACAAAAAAAAAAGCTCATACCGCGAGGTCTATCGAAAAATATTTCTTTAAAGAAAGCGTATCGCTCCGAGAGAAACGAGAAAGACAGCGAATTGTGCTGAAAAATAAAAGACTTTACAAGTAGAATTATTGGAGGAATAAATCACAATTTTTCACAACTGTTTGCACGACTTTCCGACGCTTTCACAAAGCTATGGATTCTTCGATGGAGATATTTCTCAATGGGTTTTACGTCGTGCGATTCATTTCGGACGGAAATAGAAAAATTGCCTTCAACTTACTTCGATATGCTTCACAAGCCGCTATGGAAGCGCGTGCTTCAACTTCAACAACGATTTCCTCGCAACTCGTAAAGTTTTGGATTAAATTCAGAAATTGCAAATTTCTTTTTTCGTGTGCAACATCATCCTATGTACCCCGATCGAGTTAGGGATTAAATAAAAACGGATTCGAATTGCTCTTTTCACATCCCTCGGCTCGATTATCAGGTGCAAACTTCTTCGACTCAGCCGCGCTGCATTCGCTCGAATCGTGATAGATACGAGACGACTTTTATCGCGATTTATCTGTACGCCGCGCTTACACTTTCATCGCGTGGCGTCCTGATAAGACAATACTCGTCTATGAGAATTCTCCGGCGTGTGGTATACGACCGGAGAAGAGGTTTGTTGTTTATACGAGTGCATCGAAGAGAAAGTGAACAATCGCCTCATTCCTACATCCAAACGAGAGCGGATAATTGCGGTTCCGCAATTAACGAGCGACGGGAATGTGGCTAAGGACTGGCTTTGAAAAATGGATTAATTAATATACAAGAAGGTGAACCACATATCTACAGTTCGATTCCGCGGGACCGAATTGCTCGGCGAGCCGAAATAGAATCGGAAAGGAACTGTAAAAAGCGTTAAGCCGGACTCAACCCACGACGATCAGCAACGAAACCCCGGGGACCAATCCGAAATCTACATATTCACCATGGTTATTCCACGCGACACATCCATACGAGGAATCACCCCGAGGATGCATTCGATTACAAATTCCCGCTGCGACCGTCGCGCGAGCCATACATCCGGTGTCGCACTGGACGGCGGTTTCCCGGCGGAAATCGCAGTCTCCAAATACTGAGGCAAAAAGAAGAGCATTTTCTCGCAAGGGGATTTGCGTGCGCGCGGGTGTGTGCGATGAAATGTATACCTACATTGGTCGCGAGGTTTATCCCGATCGTGACGATCGCACGTGGCAATCGCACGCTCGCCGGGACTAAAGCGGGATTCAGATGGGTGCGGAAAGCATGCGGAGTGCGGCATGCGGATCGGTGCGGATTGGCAGGCAGTACGCACGCGGAAGAGCTGATTGGCTGACGGTCTTTCCGCATTCCGCACTCCGCAAGCTTTCCGCACCCATCTGAACCACGCTTAAGGCGTTTTTGCGAGACGGATAGAGGGGGGGGGGGGGGAGATGATCGACCACGCACTACGCAACGCGCAATCGATTCGCCCGCGAAACATCATCGCGCGACGCGGGATGAATGAACGATTCACCGAGCGGGAGCACCGATGTTTCCCCTTTCCGATTTCGTCAGAAATCGCGACGCGGCTGACGCGTGTTTCGCGGACGGATGTGCGAGCGAAACCGGAAGGGGTCCAGGTGCGAGGAGCAGTGACGCGTGATAAGGGAAAGGAGTCGCCTTGACTCGGCAGCGGCCGTGAACTTGAGCGACAATGACGACGATGATTTACGCTCGAAGATGCTGATATAACTCCGAATAGATCCACGTCGTCTGTATATGTCGCGTGATAAATCCACGCCCTTATCTCGGCTTCGAATGTTATTCGCGTAACAATAATGCGCTTCCACGAAGGAGAATATAAATCTGACGAAGGGGGGACCCGAGGAGGGAGGCTGCGAGCGCGCATCTCCGAGATGAAACTCTTCATCCCCGACGATCGGAGAAATTTCTACAATTCTAGAGCGTCCAAACGCTCTCGTCTTGATTACAGATTGAAATACTGGCCCACACAGCCTGACGATGAACGGTACGCGTCGATCGCGAAGCGTGCGTCAAAGCGGGCGTAGACATCGAGCAGAGAGCGTCCAAATTTGCCGCGCGCGGCGGAAGTGACGTTTGGAAAATCTATACAGTATTTACGTCGAGCGATAACACAACCACCGCGGCTCGGATAACGCGATCGACGGAAAAATCTGTTCCCAGATCGATCTTGGTCCATGCCCAAGACAGTTCGAATGAAATACCTCTCCCGAGCGGCGACGCTAATGGGAGAAGCTCGACGAGGAAATTTCGAGAAAGCGTTGCGCGCGTGCGCCGCATTGTGCAGTTAACCTGAGCTGCGATCGGCCGAAGGCGACCGTGCACGCGTGCCGTTACCGCGTGGTGAACAGTGGAGAACAGTAAACGTAGAGAGTACCCAGGTAAGCGCGTACTTATCCTGCCACCTATACCTGCACCCCCACCTCGTGTCACCGAGACACTCCTCCACCGCCTCCCTTCCCTCACCTCACCCTTCCTGCAGCGTCTAAAGGCGCGTCCTGACTGAGTCGACAGTGTCGATCGACACTGTCGATCGACATTGTCGACCAGAACATCGAAAACCGCGTCCTCACTGAGTCGACATTGTCGATCGACACTGTCGACTCAGTCAGGACGCGGCAGTCGACTTGGTCGATCGACATACTTTGTCGATCGACATGTCGACTGGTTTTCCACAAGTTGTCGGTAAACATCAAAGGTAGTCGAGTCGAACGCAGAGGGTTCGGCAAGGCGAGCGGTTGTTTTGGCAGCGGTGCGATGACGGTCGGCGTACGGCGTACGGTTTTTGGCGATGCTCAAAGGCCGCCCCAAACTGTTCGCTTCGTGTAGACGCTAAATTACTTGGCTCATGCTTGAATGCTTATTTTTTTATTCGTGTTCTGTCGCACGATAGACGGAATTCAGAATATCGGTTCGTACCGTTCGATAGCACCGCGATCTGAATACCTCACTAGCAAACGATATATTTCGGCGAAAGCGGCAAATGCGCTTGCAGTCCCGCACATTCCCCGAAAATTTTAATCGATATCGCTATGCGTGGAATGCTAAATCTGTCTTGTAAAGGAGAGAACGACGAATTCAATAGATGACCGTCTAGTCCAGTAAACGAAGGTCTGAAATACGAACTTTTGACATACAGGCTGCGTTTTTGTTTAACGTTGTCATTTGACCCTATAAAGCTCTGGGTGAAGTATCGCGGTTTTTCCTCTTGCGGTTTGGTTGAAAAACAATAACAAATACCCCAAAAATGGGTTATTCAAGAATAACTCGAAAACTAAGCGAGATATCGAAAAAAGTGTAAATTCAAAATTGTATAGCTTAAAATTCTCTATAAAAAAGGTTTTACACAGTTTACTCCCACTCCCACGGTTTATTCTCTAGAGCCGCGCAAACATTAGGGGGAAATAAAAAATCGTAAAACATCGAAAATTTAACATTTTTGAATGCTTTTTGTCTTAAATTGCTTAAGAAAGTCTCTACTTTTAAAATAAAATTATATATTTTTTTTTCACTCAATTGTTTAAAAAGTGCCAAGTAAAGTCAACGATATCTTTCGATATTATGAATAATTTTTTCTTCTTTGTGTTCCATAATTTTGTTAGTTAAATTCCCGACGCATTACACTCGGGTCATTTTTCTGTAATTGTCGTGATTTGTAAGATATCTCAGTCTTTAAAAATTACTTTGATAACCTTGGTGCGTCCGGAGAACCACTGGTGCCGTTCGCACACATTCTAGCGGTCGCCGGAGTTACGCGCAGAGGCACCCCTTCCCAGACCGGGAGCCCGTCCCTATTCTTAGGCAGGTACCTACATACATTTTACGAAAAGCACCTCACGGTTGACTGACCGGATTTTTTCTCCGCTAAACCGGGAGCTGAGAGACATTGAGTATACAAAAACCGATCACCACATTCTGATTGATGATTTAAGTTCAGAAAGGTTTTAGTACGGGATCCCTCATAAGAAAAAAAAATGATTACCACTCCTCTGAAACTTTATGAGCAGCTTCATTTTGCCGAGTCTGCCAACTTTTTTATTTACGAAAAATTTGGTTGCCGCCGGGGTTTCGAGATATTAATAAATAATCATATAAAATTTATAAATTTTGTTTATTGATGACCAACAAGCTGATTCTATGCCCGAAGTAAGATAAATATTTATGAAATCAAACGGTAACATTGTCCGATAAGTTTTCTGCCAGGTATGTCCAGTCCGACACTCTGAACATGTGAAATTGATAAAATTTGTTAACTAATTACCAACGAGCTGATTTTTTCGGCAAAGGTAGATAATTATTTGTAAAATTGATGGTAACATTGTCCGACAAGTTTTCTGCCGGGTATGTCCAGTCTGACAAAATTTATAATTTTGACATGTTTGTTAATTAATATCTCGAAACCCCGGCGGAAACCAGACTTTTCGCAGATAAAAAAGCTGGCAGACTCGGCAAAATGAAGCTACTCACAAAGTTTCAGAGGAGTGGTAATCAATTTTTTTTCTTATATGAGGGATCCCTTACTATTTAACAAAAATGATATCGTCGAGGTTACCGGACGGAATTAGTGGTCAATTTTTTTTAGGCAATATAATAGGAGTTTTCAATTCCGTCGCTGTAGCTGTGAGAAAAACCTTGTTCTTGACTATTAAAAGGTTATTTGGGTAAGGTATGAAATAAAAAAAAAACGGCATCATCATAATGCAATACAAATCTAATTATTAATGGAAAAAGAAATAAGTGGTTTACATAATTAATTAGTATTGAAAAATAACAAAATTGAACACTTACGCAGGTAAGTTTTTACAATGGTTGTAGATGCATTTGCAAAGAGAGATATAATTAATCTTGTTCTTTTGAAACTACACGGAGAGAAATTTTCGGTAAAAATTACCTAAATAGTAGGGTAAGCGTGTAGCATTCGGTGTTTTACGGTTAATTTTGTAGAGGCGCTGGTCAGGAATTAACAATCAACCGATATATTTTGACGAACGTTCCAGAATTTTTACCGTTCCAACTCTACAATTTTACCCGAACAGGAATTTTTATGCCTGCGCAATATAGAAAGTATCCCTCCGTTAATAAACGTTATCGTATAATAGCAGCAAAAATTATCATTCGGCCCTTAAATTGTAACAAGTTGTGCGCCTTAATTTTTATCATTACGTTACTGCACAATTACCCTAGAGTCACGGAATTTTTACCTATCCGGGTAGATAGATTCTACCAATGACATCTATAAAGGCGATCACGTGAGCGTCAGTTCGCGTCAGTTCGGCCGTTTTCGGCCGATCGTCAGAAGTCGACGCACGTTGTGAGTTGTGGCCATTAGAACCGGTGCGAGTTGTTCCAGAAAAAATAAAGTGCTTAAACTAATACATTTATAAAAAAAACAATTATTTAAAAAGGTGAATTACTGTCTGGTGAAAGCGGCTCTCTTGAGGTAAGTGATTTTATTTAGAATATTTAGAGATATGTGTGTGAGCGTGAGAGCACCCCGAATGTAATTATGTTGATGGACCTAGCCTCCAAAGTTTGTTTTGCATGAAAATAAAAATGAATTAGTTTTTTTTTCACGTGAATAATCAACAAATAGTAGAGTGGAATATGACTAAATAAATATTCGTTTTTAATTGATGAATGGCACATTTGGGAAGACCAAACTGACCCCAGATGTCAATCGAATCGATTTCTTAAAGTCCATAAAAATTCCAAATTTGTAAAAACTACAAAGATCTATGGGGAAATGTTAGTAGATTTTTTAATCATATTTTTTGTGCCTGATATACGGAGAAGTCTCACCATTTTTGTCCATTACCAGGAGTATTTGATGGGAAATTCTGGTGATTTCTTTTTCGTTATAAATAAGAAGAGAAGACTAGAAGAAAAATTAGGGGAAATTCATGCAAAAAAATTCTGTACTGAAATTTCAAGGCACCGTTAGGAGTGGACGCGTCAAGCAAGGGTGATTCACGAAGTCAGGTGGAAGCGGGCAGTTTCCCCCATAATGACGTCAAGGCAACGGGGCTTTCCAATGCAGGCCCAGGATGAAGGAGTAAGGGGGTCTTATGCTCCTCCAGGCAATCGAAGGAAGCCATTCGATCGACAACCAGCGTGCATATCGGATCGTGATCCGAGTCTCATCGAGGATTGCTTCAGGACTCATCGTGCAGCCGCGTCGAGTCTACCGCGTCGAATATAGCTTACAATACATAGAGTCTCAGCAGATAAGATTTTCATTGAAAAATTTTAATCTATTTAATTTTGTATGTCATTTGTTCTTCTGAGCAGAAAAGTGTGAGGAACGATTTGACGGAGAAAACCTAGGGTCTGCGGGCCGTTAACGGAACATCCTCGATAACGCACGGACAACCATACCGATCGTCCGACTAACAGGACACCGACGCTACCTGAGAACGCACGGTGATCGGCTCGGAATAAGGGACGAGCCGGGCGTAAGGACGGCTTGGGCAGCTCGGTGGTCATTCTCTCCTTCGACCATCGCAAGAGCTACTTCGACGAAAAGTCGAAGTCAAGTCGCAGTCACATTCATCACGTTGTAACTCACAATCAGTCGCATTCATCAATAAACTGTTCTTTCGGGAAATATTTCCTACAAAAGCTGTCGAATTTTCATTAGTAATGAACGCGTAACAAGGAAGTTAGAAATACTCGTCGTTTGCAGCGATCGTTTACTACCTGGCCGCAATAAACTGCTATTTCTGGCACAGGTAAGCGCGGGTACGTATCCCGATGCCGCGACTTCCTCCGTGATGCGAATTTTTCGGCACTGCACTGGTACGAAAGACGCGGAACGACGCGACGCTCGATAGCAACGGTCACAAATAAACGCACTTAGCTCAAATGTCAGGAAAAGAATAACAAGTAATTAGAACAAAATATATGAAAATTTCCATACAATTTTTAATTTAATAATTAATTTTCACTTAATAAGGTGAAGAAAATTTGCTCACGGATAAATAAAAAATATGAAAACGTAAAATAAAAAGTATCACATTGAACGGTAAATTTATATTCTAATTGGTGGGAAAAAAATAATCCTTGAGGTTAGTAATAATTTCACACAGTACAGGTTAGTATATTTTACCGTACCGGTGCAGCAGTTTCTACCCCGAGAACAGTAAAATCTTTCTCATTGTTTGACACTTTCAATCTATTTCAGCCATAATTTTCATCTATTCCAACCACATTTTTTATTTGATACAGAGGTCACATTTTACTTTCGAGAACATGAAAAACTCTTTGAATGCATGATATTTTTTACCTTACTGACCAAATGCAACACGATTACCGTACTAGTTGGGTATTTTTTCCCTGAATTTCAGGCAAATAGTACTGACGATTTCTCTCCGTGTATAGGACATTGTTCTGCAATCAGCATTACATTTGCAAGGCCTGATTAAAGAATTTAGCAAAGGCGGTTTTGTCATTTGCACCGGGTGGAGCTGTCCATCTCGTCTTTTATAGCCGAATTGGAGAAAGTTCAGAGGCTCACATATTGATTGTGAGGAATTTCTCCACAAATATGTTTGAGCTGCTGGTCTTAAGCAATGTAAATACAAAGCATCAGAAGTGCAAATAACTTTGGATACATTGACATTGAAACCGATATTACGGATAATTAACTTGTGGCGCAGTTCATCTGCTGTGGATTTTTCATTGGCAAATAAATAAGTGCAAACTCCAATGTTCTTAAAATGCATCGGAGTTTTGGAGTTATTTGCAAAAGTCGAGAGAGCATCCTGAACGAATACTTCAGATGCAGCATTTACACATTGCTTCTTTAGTTATAGCTGAACGTTATTCCCATACGCATCGATGTAATATTAAAAGTACATTTTTCAATTTGTATAATAGCAGTGTTCCGTCTCGCCTTAAGCGGACGTCTATATCGGTTCTTACTGTTCATTATTATCGCGATCTAAGTGAAGCGTTAATTAAATTTAGAATTAATCCCGCTATCAGTCGCAATGGCGAGACGAGCGGTATGTTTCGGCGAATCTAGGCTGTTCATGATCTTTTTCCCGGAAAGGTTAATTACAGAACGTTGCAATTAACAAGTTGCAATGAGCCGCTTTCTGTAATATCCATTCGCATAGGTACCGCTATACTTTGAATACTACGTCAATTTGTAAAGGGGACAAATGACGAATTCCAACGGATGATCGATCGATATTCAAAGTACAGCGGTATCTATGCGAATGGATATTACAGAAAGCGGCTCATTGCAACTTGTTAATTGCAACGTCCTATAATTAACCTTTCCGGAAAAAATATCATGAACAGCCTAGATTCGCCGAAACATACCGCTCGTCTCGCCATTGCGACTGATGGCGGGATTAATTCTAAATTTAATTAACGTTTCACTTAGGATCGTATAAAGGATCGAATCACCTTTAATATGACGCTATCTTGTTCTAATGGCATTCCTCGTCCATCGAATTAGGGCACATTACATCAATACACGCTACCCCCACCGTCGTGCAAGTACTGTTAGATATAAGTTATATAAGATGAAACCAATTGCATCCTAGTCAGTGTATTGTCGTGTACGGTCACATTGTGTATCTTACATTTCTAGTACATTGAGTGTATATCTTTAACACACAGCGTATATTCGTTGCATTCAGTTGCAGTTCTTTGTAAGCCACGGTTAAATCATTCAACTACTGTATTTCCTTCAATCCAATATATCACCGGTAATATAGTGAGTGCAGTGTTAACACTTTTGCTGCCGCCGACTCCGATCGGAGCCGAGCGGCGCTTTGCGCACTACCCACAAAGCGGCAGCGAACAGGTTAACTCGTTCGAATTAACCTATAATTGTTAACTCCATCTGCCTACGTGTTCGTTCACTAGTAGTGTCGTGCATCAGTGTCTTCGGGATTTATGATCCTGCGGAAATCTAACCTTGATCATACCTCGACCCGAACAGTCTCAGTTTTCATCAGCTATCATCAGTAACGGACGAACCTCCGCCACAAGTAAGTTCAGTCAACTACTCGTGCAACACATTTCATAAAAAAAAAATTCATATTGGAGCTAATTGTAGCATGGAAGTAAAATCCGGGCTAAGTGCCAAAAAGCAAGTTTTGAGATATGCAGCTCTGAAAACAAGCAAGCAAGCAAGCTTTGCAGCAAGCAAGATTCTTGTGGCAATTATTTGAACTAGATTTTGAAGGATCTAGACATAGCCCATTTTACAGCGTATTGGGGTTGTCACATAGTCCACTTTTTAGCAGTTAACTCAATTTTTCATATTCTGGCTCTTAGCCCGGATTTTACTTCCACACATGTTACAATTTTAAACCACTATTCAACTCCAACTGTTATGTCCAGCTGTCGTATAACTTGCATTATACACCAGGAGATAGTGACAGATTTTATGCGATTTTATGCCTTTATATTGGTCATAAGTGCCGTTCAAATCAATACCATAAAGCTCTAACGCAGTCCATACTATTTTTAAATAATTTTTCAAATTGTTCGCAGAACAAGGAAAAAAAAGTTATTAGTAAATGTCTGCAATTAATGTCAAAGTGATATTCGAGAAAAAATAATCCGTGCTAGCACAGTGGCAGACGTTTTCCGCTGTCCGTTCGCTTGGTAGCACAGGTGTGGAAATGTTGCGAAAATGTTAAAAAAAATGTTATTAGTAAATGTCTGCCAATATAAAAGATCCATAGTTTTAATCCTAGAAAAGATGAAAAAATAGTGGGCAGACTATTTAAGTGATCCCGAGTAATCGGTACACGTCATCAAACGTGTCATCAAGGTGGTATATACGTCGGGTAATTAATAAACGTTTCAAATTTATTTACCAACTAAAATTTAGTTAGAGATATCGATAGAAAAAGTGACAGACGTTTTGTGTAGTCCAAACATGAAAAAAATAATTATGAACAATGTCAAAAAATTATGAAAAAAATGATTAATAAACGTTTGCCATTTCATTATTATAAAATGTATGTCGTATAACAACGGTTTGCAAAGTGGCAGACGAAATCAATGATCATTATCAAGTTTATCTAATTTATCGTGGATGAGAAAATCGATAATCTAAAGGGAATGTGTGGACAATTAATAAATATAAAATATATGTTATAAATTAATCATACGTTGTAGTGACGGACGATTTGAGTGATAATCATTGAATTTAATGGTGATAGTTATTTTTTACACAAGACGATAAAAGTGATATTATCGACGAGCGGAAATTGCTAATTTACGAGAAACGAAGTTCCGAGTAAATTAATTCCGCAAGTCGAAAACATTTTATTGTGCGTGACACAAAATGTGACAGGAAATGAAAAAAAAAATTGTTTCAAGGTTTCATGATTTATTTTACTATTTTAAAAAAAATTAAGGCTTTATAAAATTACAAGAGGTATACGATGTTCCGCTGCCTATGTCAGCTCGTTGGTAATTAGTTAACAAATTTTATCAATTTCACATGTTCAGAGTGTCGGACTGGACATACCTGGCAGAAAACTTATCGGACAATGTTACCGTTTGATTTCATAAATATTTATCTTACTTCGGGCATAGAATCAAATTTTATATGATTATTTATTAATATCTCGAAACCCCGGCGGCAACCAAATTTTTCGCAAATAAAAAAGTTGGCAGACTCGGCAAAATGAAGCTGCTCATAAAGTTTCAGAGGAGTGGTAATCATTTTTTTTTCTTATGAGGGATCCCGTACTAAAACCTTTCTGAACTTAAATCATCAATCAGAATGTGGTGATCGGTTTTTGTATACTCAATGTCTCTCAGCTCCCGGTTTAGCGGAGAAAAAATCCGGTCAGTCAACCGTGAGGTGCTTTTCGTAAAATGTATGTAGGTACCTGCCTAAGAATAGGGACTGGCTCCCGGTCTGGGAAGGGGTGCCTCTGCGCGTAACTCCGGCGACCGCTAGAATGTGTGCGAACGGCACCAGTGGTTCTCCGGACGCACCAAGGTTATCAAAGTAATTTTTAAAGACTGAGATATCTTACAAATCACGACAATTACAGAAAAATGACCCGAGTGTAATGCGTCGGGAATTTAACTAACAAAATTATGGAACACAAAGAAGAAAAAATTATTCATAATATCGAAAGATATCGTTGACTTTACTTGGCACTTTTTAAACAATTGAGTGAAAAAAAAATATATAATTTTATTTTTAAAGTAGAGACTTTCTTAAGCAATTTAAGACAAAAAGCATTCAAAAATGTTAATTTTTCGATGTTTTACGATTTTTTATTTCCCCCTAATGTTTGCGCGGCTCTAGAGAATAAACCGTGGGAGTGGGAGTAAACTGTGTAAAACCTTTTTTATAGAGAATTTTAAGCTATACAATTTTGAATTTACACTTTTTTCGATATCTCGCTTAGTTTTCGAGTTATTCTTGAATAACCCATTTTTGGGGTATTTGTTATTGTTTTTCAACCAAACCGCAAGAGGAAAAACCGCGATACTTCACCCAGAGCTTTATAGGGTCAAATGACAACGTTAACCAAAAACGCAGCCTGTATGTCAAAAGTTCGTATTTCAGACCTTCGTTTACTGGACTACGTCTGGAAAGACCAATCCAACCGGGGGCCTGTTTACGCCGAGGGTCGGAACATACCTCCGGAGGGTCGGGCCTTGTAGACCCGTCGACTCGACTACCCTTTGATGTTTACCGACAAACCAGTCGACATGCCGGTCGACAAAATCCAGTCGACAAATTCTAGTCGAAAGTGTCGATCGACACTGTCGACTCAGTCAGGACGCGCCTTAACCGCACGATACTACGATTATAGTCGTACTAGCGAAAGAGTGCTCTTCGGGAAAGCTCGGAGCAACGTTCTCCCACTATGTGTCTTCCCCCACGAAGCAAGTTAGGCATGCACACATCAAATTTTCGAGTATTGGGATCTGACATGGGGGAGGAGCTTAGTTCGAAAAATCCAATATGGCCGAAATGAGTATATTACTGATACAGAGTCTTATGGGAGTGAAGTCATTATAGTCCAGTAAAATTTCCGTTTAAATCGAAAATTGACACATACGGGCGAAAACTTGGGAAAAGGTGTGTTTTGATGTTATTAATCGAGGGAACATATTAAAAGAAAAATCACCAACCGGGTACGGCTGTAAAAAATTATTTATTGTTGAAAAAATCGATTCTTCGCTAATATTTTGAAAACTACGTGACATATTGAAAAATAGTTAAGACAAAAGTTGTAGATAATAAAATTATCTACAAAAAAGCTATTACACTTTTTACCCTATCTTCAACGCCTAAGAAGCTAGGACCTCCAGATGAGTTGAAATGTTCAAATATTCATAACAAATCCAAAAATTAAGATTTTTGCAATTTTTTTTTGTAACCCGTTTACAAGAATCTCATCATTTTTCCTAGCGAAACCAAATTTTGATTTTCATTGTTGTTTACACATGATTGATTTTTAAAGTTTTAAATGCTTGAATTTACATAGAAATTTGCAATTAAAAAATTTTTTAATTATACCATCGTTTATTTTGGATTATTTCTAAAGAAAAAGATAAATAGCAATTCAACGTATCTCGCCTGGTTTGCAAGATATGCTAATTGAAAAGGAAGGAGATTTATGCGATGATCACCACTGACTACGCAAACTGTGGCAAACATATATAGTGTCGCACCGCTCTCACTCACGTCGCCCTGACGTTTGTGTGCGCGCGCTGCTGCAGTTGGCTGCGAGTGTCAGTGAGACTGAGGGATGCTCTCGGCCTTCCCGACCTTGCAGGGGTTTCGTAGCATCCCGACCATTAATACCTCGCCAACCTAGTAGCCCAGGCAGTATGCATTATTTTATTTCCATTAGCGTATTTCCAGCGCCTCCTAGGTAAACGGTTCTACTTTTGGTTGATCAACGAAATTGATTCAATTTCATTGAACAGTGCTTTCAGAAACAAATTTTTGAAAATCGAGTCGCGCGCGCGTTCCAAGTGTCTGGAATTGGCGTACATTGTATCACCAACGCTTCGATAGCGCAACGGTTAAGTTGCCGGGCTGGGAGTCTCGATGTCGTGGGTTCAAATCTTGTTGTTTTTTTCTTTTTTTCTTTATTAACTCTTTTTTTCATTTCATTGCAATCACTTCTTGTTATTAAAAAGTGGTTTAGATTACCGAATAAAATAATAGTTTCAATGTTTTTCATAGTTTTACATTATTTTCTTCCTTATTGAGGTGAACCAATATTATTTGTAAGAACAGTTGGAAACATCGTTGCATTTTTTTACTCTTACATTTCGTCATTGGATTTTTTGGCTGCCGAAGATTTTGTTCATAATTTTGGATGATAATTGTCGAAAAAACATTTGAAGCACACTGTATTTTAACACCATGAGCATTTATTTTGACGAATGGAACTTTGCCTCACGCACATTTACACTTTAAAAGCGTTATGGAAAAGCAAATTTCTTTGTTTCATTCAGTGTTTCAAATGTTTTTTGCCAACAATTCCCATAAAGAAATGTAAGAGCAAAAAAAATGCCAAATTTCGTAGGGGTTTCGTAGCATCGCGACCACGAATACCTCGCCAACCTAGTAGCCGAGGCAGTATGCATTATCTTATTTCCATTAATTTCTTACCAGCGCGTCCTAGGTAAAAGGTAAGTAGGTATTATGAAAATTGTAGAGAGGATACAAGTTTTGTTTAAAACATTTTTTTCTGAAACAAATAATTGCAGGATTGCGCTTCAGTAAACTGGAGCGCTTTTCTTACAATTGCATTCACGTACCCTTTTCACTCTCAACGTTGCTAATTACTGATTCATTATGTTGTCATCATCAATATTGTAGGTACTCGTTTCCACACCACCACGAGGTAGAGTAAACGGCGCGTTTTTTTTATTGTAGTTTCCCCAGTAGGCCTATTCCACAACTGACGTTCTAGTGTGATTGGAAAGGTCCAAATAATTTTTTATTCTTCATCTCAAATATTTCCATAAGAAAACAAGCTGGAGCGTTATACTACCAATGACATTGGTGGTTTGTTTCCGAATGTAAAATTTCTTTTCTTCTTCTGTTCCTAATTACCATAAATATAATATTTCTACATTTAACGCTGTCGAATTGTTGATTTCTCTATGCTTCAGGTAAAAACACATAACTTCTGGTAATGAATCAGTAATTAGCAACGTTGAGAGTGAAAAGGGTACCTATACGCGTAAGAAAAGCGCTCCAGTTTACAGAAGCGCAACCCTGCAATTATTTGTTTCAGAAAAAAAATGTTTTAAACAAAACTTGTATCCTCTCTATAATTTTCATAATACCTACTTACCTTTTACCTAGGACGCGCTGGTAAGAAATTAATGGAAATAAGATAATGCATACTGCCTCGGCTACTAGGTTGGCGAGGTATTCGTGGTCGCGATGCTACGAAACCCCTACGAAATTTGGCATTTTTTTTGCTCTTACATTTCTTTATGGGAATTGTTGGCAAAAAACATTTGAAACACTGAATGAAACAAAGAAATTTGCTTTTCCATAACGCTTTTAAAGTGTAAATGTGCGTGAGGCAAAGTTCCATTCGTCAAAATAAATGCTCATGGTGTTAAAATACAGTGTGCTTCAAATGTTTTTTTCGACAATTATCATCCAAAATTATGAACAAAATCTTCGGCAGCCAAAAAATCCAATGACGAAATGTAAGAGTAAAAAAATGCAACGATGTTTCCAACTGTTCTTACAAATAATATTGGTTCACCTCAATAAGGAAGAAAATAATGTAAAACTATGAAAAACATTGAAACTATTATTTTATTCGGTAATGTAAACCACTTTTTAATAACAAGAAGTGATTGCAATGAAATGAAAAAAAGAGTTAATAAAGAAAAAAAAAAAAACAACAAGATTTGAACCCACGACATCGAGACTCCCAGCCCGGCAACTTAACCGTTGCGCTATCGAAGCGTTGGTGATACAATGTACGCCAATTCCAGACACTTGGAACGCGCGCGCGACTCGATTTTCAAAAATTTGTTTCTGAAAGCACTGTTCAATGAAATTGAATCAATTTCGTTGATCAACCAAAAGTAGAACCGTTTACCTAGGAGGCGCTGGAAATACGCTAATGGAAATAAGATAATGCATACTGCTTGGGGGCTACTAGGTTGGCGAGGTATTCATGGTCGGGATGCTACGAAACCCCTGCAAGGTCGGGAAGGCCGAGAGCATCCCTCAGTCTCACTGACACTCGCAGCCAACTGCAGCAGCGCGCGCACACAAACGTCAGGGCGACGTGAGTGAGAGCGGTGCGACACTATATATGTTTGTCACAGTTTGCGTAGTCAGTGGTGATCATCGCATAAATCTCCTTCCTTTTCAATTTAGCATATCTTGCAAACCAAGTGAGATACGTTGAATTGCTATTTAGCTTTTTCTTCAGAAATAATCCAAAATAAATGATGGTATAATTAAAAAATTTTTTAATTGCAAATTTCTATGTAAATTCAAGCATTTAAAACTTTAAAAATCAATCATGTGTAAACAACAATGAAAATCAAAATTTGGTTTCGCTAGGAAAAATGATGAGATTCTTGTAAACGGGTTACAAAAAAAAAATTGCAAAAAATCTTAATTTTTGGATTTGTTATGAATATTTGAACATTTCAACTCATCTGGAGGTCCTAGCTTCTTAGGCGTTGAAGATAGGGTAAAAAGTGTAATAGCTTTTTTGTAGATAATTTTATTATCTACAACTTTTGTCTTAACTATTTTTCAATATGTCACGTAGTTTTCAAAATATTAGCGAAGAATCGATTTTTTCAACAATAAATAATTTTTTACAGCCGTACCCGGTTGGTGATTTTTCTTTTAATATGTTCCCTCGATTAATAACATCAAAACACACCTTTTCCCAAGTTTTCGCCCGTATGTGTCAATTTTCGATTTAAACGGAAATTTTACTGGACTAATTATTTATTGTTTTGGCACGCGCAGGGCTCCGCGAATCCTTCCCAACTTTCACTAGACTCGTGGGAGGACATGAGCACCCTTTGCCCTCCATTATCGTCCAGGGTTGACCTCCCATAAATATAAATTCAGCCTTCGAGACGCGCATATGCCTGTCCCTGGACGGGCGCATCACGGAACGTCGACGTATCTGCGCGCAACCCCGTCTTTTTCACGTTTTTACTCTTCCACTTTCTCGAAACTTTCTTCTTACATCGTGAAATGGAAAAATCCCGCCCTTATGCCAAAGCATACCCCTTCCTTGCGAGCCATTTCCCGGCAGTCGTGAAAAATTCGTTATCGTGTTCGTATCTCCTCCTGCTCCTCACTTGCGCAAGCATCGCACTCACATTCTAAGTGTTCCCGGACATTCGTTATTAACCCGAAAATAAAATCTACGTATTTACCAAACTACAACCCTCTCTCTCCAGTTTCTTCGCTTCTGTCTACTCCTTCGTCGCAACAGCATTCTTTCCTGGATTCCGATTCCATTCCCTTTCTCTCCTCAAACTATTTAATGTTTGGTCTTCCGGACATTTACGAATGGCTTTAACTATGAACGCGATTTGCTCTTGGGCAGGTATCTTACACCTTCCATTTTTCTATTAATTCAACATATGAATAAGGTATAATTTTTAATAATATAATAATGTTCTGTTCGCTCCGAGGTTTTTGAACGTACTGAACGCTCTTCGACCAGGAGCTTGTTGTATGACTTTTTTAGTTTTCTCTTACGACCGGGGGTGGGAGTGCTAACTACGCAATGCGAAGAAATTTCCAGGGAAATGCGGAAGGCAGGAGAGTAGATTAAGTGTTGTAAATCCCGAGGAAACTCCAGTGCTCGATTCCTATGTCCCGGCCGACGTACACGTATACGGGACCCTGTGGCATTGAGGAACTTTCCCGGATCTAATTTATGACTCAAAGGGTCCCAAGGAGTGTCGAATTTTTCCCTCGCACCGGTCTAGGGCCCAAATGCGAGAAGCATTTGGGCGAATACGCGACATACATACATTAATCCAATGCCAGTCACTCGCTAACCCACTAAACGGTATACTAGGAATAGTTTTACTTCTCGCCACCAGACGACGTATCGAGACATGTCAGATCCCAATATGCACACTGGCAAAGTCTTGCTTCCGCCACATGAAGTAGTCCCCTTTTTTTGAATGGGGATCCGGACTGCCAAACTTTACCACTTGGCGGCACCACTACTGCCTAGGCTTTTCCGCGCGCATTTCAATCCGTTAACCCTAGACCGGTATCGATATTCAATGATACGTTATAATCTGTAGTTGGAATGCGTACATTTTACGTACGTTACAGATATAGGGTTAAATACAACAATGAATTGTTTATTAATTAATTACATATATATTGATGATTCGAAATCTGTAGTCTAGCAGTTGGAGCATAAAAATAATGGAATTAGATATCTATAAATGTATTTTACGTATATTGTGTGATCTAAATCGTGTGGGGTTTGTTTAAGGTATTTGGAGGGCTATAGCATTTTTCGAGCAATTTTGTACAAATTTTGTCAGATTTTAGATTATAAAAAAAATTGATAACTTTTCCTTGTGAATGAAATCGTTCTGACGTTTAGAATAGAGATATTCGGTTGTGAAATTTACATTGAAATCAATGAAACACAAGGCCGTACTACGCCGCGCGTGCGTAGTAACAATTGCTTCAACAGAAATTATTTTTGAAGTACATTTACCAGTAGGTGAATAAACCGGTCCTTAAATGTATAATTTATCGTTTCTTACTTTCAAAATTGAAGTTATGAAAATGTTAAGACCAAGCAGGGGCTGTGAATGCGCTCGCAGTCCCGTACCTTTCCCGGAAGGCTAATTGCCGGACGGCTCCTAATGAATTACGCATCATTGAAATCACTTTGCTAAGCATCGCTAGCCGTCGGTTACTTAATCCACTTGTAATGAGAAGTAGCGACGAATTCCGACCGATGGTCTATCGGAAAAAAGCCATCCTTCTAGGAAATCCTGACAACCACCGCTCGGTTCCGTTAGGTACAGTATGTTAAGTAAGAGCGTGTACGGCGTTATTCATAACAAAATTATTCAACAATCTTTTTTTCCACATATATACGTTTCACATATTCCAAGGCAATGCGCAATTGTGTTAATAATGAGTCCAATCACCACCATCGATAATAATCGCTTGGCATCTCCAAGGGGCATAATATCCATCGATTTTTCGACATATTCGCGGGGAAGTGCCTTCCATGTTTGTCTTTTCGTATACTTTATTTCAATCGCCTATAGTTTATATGAATAACAAAAGGATACATTATGTTCTTTCTGTACTTATTTCTTCCTTTCTATCCTTACCAAAGATAAACCGTTATCAAATTTACGATCAAGTAATTGGTGGAAAGAATATACAAAACCTCCAAAAGTGTCTCTAAACTGTCCGAATCAACTAGGAAGACGAAACTTTTTCAGAGGAGGCTAAGAAGTCAAAGAATGACGACATATTATCATTATCATTGACATTATTATGAGTAAATATCTCGAAAATCTATCGTTGAGATTACATTTTTTAATTTTACAACATAAAAGAATGTAAATTTTTTCTCCCCATGACATCATTCAGTTGTAATTTCTTTTCTTTAATTAATTCATTCTAAATTAACTCATTCTCATTATAGCAGCGCATATCATCATCATTCATGAGTAACATTAAATTCAAATTCAAATTTGAATGAAATGGGGATCAGGATATATGAGAACTGTGTGGTAGGTGGCGATATTGTATGTACACCCGCGGCCAAGGTATCTGTCGCTGGTGACTTTTTTTAAACGTACTAATAGGCCGAGAGTCAGCGACAGCCAGACCTTCGTTATTTTATAAAGGCTGAAAGTTTCTCAGTGTATGTCCCTAATAGAGGTAAGAACGATCCCCGAATATGAAGTTTGGATCATGGTGGCTTTGGCAGGTAACAGATGACAAAGGTGTAAAAAAATGGACCTCACTTTCATTAAAGTATAAAGCTCAGTTTTTATATATTTTATTCGGAATAATATTAGAAATCACGTCGTCCATTGCCAGACACTTAGTATGGTTCCAACCCCCTGCCAGACACCCTTAAACTATAATAAATTTTAATTAAACTTTCGTCATAGTATAAAAGCTAAATTTTATATATGTTATTTGGGGAACTATCAAAAGATGTTTCCTCAGTAGCCAGACAGTTTCGATGGTTCCTACATCTTGCCAGACACATTGAAAGTCTGCCGTAGTATAGTATAGGTGCGAGCGCGCGAGGCACTATATATATACAAGCGGGTGCGAGTGAAATAGTGAGTTCGGTCTATTGCGATCTTTTGTTGCGCATCTTTCATTTACTCAGTATCATATGTTCAACAGTGTTTTTTGGATTTATGGGAAAATTTAATTATATAGAATTATTTATGACTAAAAAATAAATTTTCAAAAAATGATTCAGTAGAATTTTCATGTCAATAAACCAATGCAACAAAAATTTAATAAATTAATCAATAATGATTTGATATGATTACTGGATTTAAAGAAATATTTAATGATTTTCAAGCCCAAGATCCAGCGACAGCTAGACCTTCGTTATTTTATAAGGCTGAAAGTTTCTCAGTGTATGTCCCCAATAGAGGTAAGACCGATCTCCGACTATGAAGTTTGGATCATAGTAACTTTGGCAGGTAACAGATGACAAAGGTGTAAAAAAATGGACCTCACTTTCATTAAAGTATAAAGCTCAGTTTTTATATATTTTATTCGGAATAATATTAGAAATCACGTCGTCCATTGCCAGACACTTAGTATGGTTCCAACCCCCTGCCAGACACCCTTAAACTATAATAAATTTTAATTAAACTTTCGTCATAGTATAAAAGCTAAATTTTATATATGTTATTTGGGGAACTATCAAAAGATGTTTCCTCAGTAGCCAGACAGTTTCGATGGTTCCTACATCTTGCCAGACACATTGAAAGTCTGCCGTAGTATAGTATAGGTGCGAGCGCGCGAGGCACTATATATATACAAGCGGGTGCGAGTGAAATAGTGAGTTCGGTCTATTGCGATCTTTTGTTGCGCATCTTTCATTTACTCAGTATCATATGTTCAACAGTGTTTTTTGGATTTATGGGAAAATTTAATTATATAGAATTATTTATGACTAAAAAATAAATTTTCAAAAAATGATTCAGTAGAATTTTCATGTCAATAAACCAATGCAACAAAAATTTAATAAATTAATCAATAATGATTTGATATGATTACTGGATTTAAAGAAATATTTAATGATTTTCAAGCCCAAGATCCAGCGACAGCTAGACCTTCGTTATTTTATAAGGCTGAAAGTTTCTCAGTGTATGTCCCCAATAGAGGTAAGACCGATCTCCGACTATGAAGTTTGGATCATAGTAACTTTGGCAGGTAACAGGTGGCAAAGGTGTAAAAAAATGGACCCCAACTTCGTTAAAGTATAAAGCTCAGTTTTTATATATTTTATTCGGAATAATACTAGAAATCATGTCGTCCATTGCTAGATATTTAGTATGGTTCCAACCCCCTGCCAGACACCCTTAAACTATAATAAATTGTAATTATACTTTCGTCATAGTATAAAAGCTAAATTTTATATATGTTATTTGGAGAACTATCAAAAGATGTTTCCTCAGTAGCCAGACAGTTTTGATGGTTCCTACATCTTGCCAGATACATTGAAAATCTGCCGTAGGTGCGAGCGCGAGGAACTATAGTTATGCTATAGTTTGCATATATATATATATATGCAAACGGGTGCGAGTGAAATAGTGAGTTCGGTCTATTGCGATCTTTTGTTGCGCATCTTTCATTTACTCAGTATCATGTGTTGAACAGTGTTTTTTGGATTTATCGGAAAATGAACAATTGATGAAATAACCAATGAACAATTAATTCTCATACGCTCATTAGCTACGGTGGCGTCTACTCTCGTTAATAAAAGCATGAGGATTATTAATCATTGGTTAGTACGTTTAAAAATAACATTTAAAAAAGTCACCAGCGACAGATACCGTGGCTGCGGGTGTATGTACACCCTCGAGCTCAGATTCTAATCATGGGGAATTTTCAAAATGTCATATTTCAATATACTAACCAATGAATAATTAATTATCATGGTTTCATTAGCCAGGGCAAAGGCCGCATTAGCTAATGAAAGTATGAGATTTAATTGCTAATTGGCTGTTACGTTTAAAACTTACATTTTGAAAATGTCTCATGATTAGAATCTGAGCTCGAGGGTGTAGTACAGTTGAAATTTCTGTCTCGGTGGCGCCCCTAATAGTCTAGGGAAATAAGACTTCCTCTGCGGAATGAAAGAAAGCAAGCTGGATTTTTGCAGAGATCTTCGTTTTGATGCTCTAATGAAGCACCAAAAAGTCTCATATGCTCACCCTTGTGCGTCTCGAGATATCGAAGGTCAAAGGTCATGAAAATCAGTTTTTTGCGAAAACCTCGCTTCCGGTTAGTCTGATGTCTTAAGAAGTTTTAACAAAATTTACGTAAAACAGTAATTTTCAAGTTTGATTATATACATTTTTTTGTACGATCAACCGTTTTCGAGATATAGCGTGAAGAAGCGGGAGCGCGCATTTTTGAATAGGTAATACTGTATATACTGCTTAGCTATAACTATAAATGCACTTTTCTTAGTAGTTATACTAAAAATTGTATTCCTGTTATTGTTTCAGTTAAGAGTTTGTTAATTTATAAAAAAGAATATAATAAATAATTAATAACAAAAATGCATCGTTTTCCGCACCACATTTGAAGTAGAATGCAAAGCGCGTTTTTTTAGACATGGTTTCTGAACAGTAACCGATTCACGTCTTTCGCAATTGCCGGCGTGCTTTATGTTTCCTCTTCTTCATCCTCGTCTTCTTCAGGTTCCTCAAGTAGTTCTACCAAAATATTGTTTTCATCATCACATGCTTCCGCTGTATCGAATTGCAAAATCTCTTCAGGCTCATGGCCACTGAACTCTTCAATCTAAGTTCTAACATAATTGTTATATTTGACGGTTACTCAGACAACTCTAAAAATATAAAAGCAATTTAGCAATTAAGACGAACTACTGCACTGTCTACATCTTATGAAGTCCGCTTTGATGCAACAATGAATGTGCCACTCAGCCAAGAAAAGTTCTTATCAAACCGATGCAACAAAAAGATTTTTATTGAAATGCTTATTTTTAATCATCGAAACAGCCATCGAAGTATCGGAAAGAGAAAGAACCGCCGTCATCATTGGAGAAGACATTGATTTGCTTGTTCATTTAATAGGACGAACTCAGTCACATCAGCGACAAATTTTCGTAAAGAAAATTGGCAAGGGTACTACATCAACATGAATTTATTCATCTAAAAGTTTCGACAAATATCCTCTTTGCAAAGAACATATTTTGTTTTTGCATGCCTTCACCGAATGCGACACTACCTCTGCACTATTCAATAAAGGAATACTTCAGATTATGAAAATGTTTGAGAAACATCCCAATTTGAATCGCTCGGCTCAAATATTTCAAGAAAAAAACTGCCCGCCAAATACATTATTTGAAAACGGAAAGCATTTTCTATTAGCCATGTATATTGCTCCAAAAGAAGAAGTAAACATTGACAACTTTAGGTATACCCATTTCATCAAATCAACACGATTTAATAGACCAGTTAAATTGTCATCTCTTCCACCTACCAGTGAAGCAGCTCAATAGCATATCTACTGGGTCTACTACCAAATACAGATTTGGCTGGAAAAAATCTACAACCCGAAGAGAATGGGGTTGGGATTTAAAAAACGAGATGCTAGAGCCGAAAACAACATTATTGCCACTTGCTCCAGACGAACTATTAAACACAATCTTCTGCAATTGTAAAAAAGGATGTGGTGCGCAGTGTGGATGTAGAAAAGTAGGACTACCGTGCTCCATAGTTTGTGGTCAGTGTCACGGACAGGCATGCCTGAACCCTTCCTCAGAATTGCAAGACATTGAAAACTTCAGTGGCCATGAGCCTGAAGAGATTTTGCAATTAGATACACCGGAAGCGTATGATGACGAAGACAATATTTTGATAGAACTACTTGAGGAACCTGAAGAAGACGAGGACGAAAAAGAGGAAACATAAAGCACGCCGGCAATTGCGAAAGACGTGAATCGGTTACTGTTCAGAAACTTTTGTTAATATCGAAAACATGGATCAGGCCTACTACATGTCTTAAAAAAACGCGCCTTGCATTCCACTTCAAAAGTGGTGCGGAAAAGGATGCATTATTTGTTATTAATTATTTATTATACTGTTTTTATAAATGAACAAACTTTTAATTGAAACAATAATAGCAATTCAATTTTTTAGTATAACTACTAAGAAAAGTGCATTTTAAGTATATACAGTATTACCTATTCAAAAATGCGCGCTCTCGCTTTTTCACGCTATATCTCGAAAACAGTTGATCGTACAAAAAAAATGTATATAATCAAACTTGTAGAGAATACTGTTTTACGTAAATTTTGTTAAAACTTCTTAAGACATCAGACTAACCGGATGCGAGATTTTCGCAAAAAACTGATTTTCATGACCTTTGACCTTCGATATCTCGAGACGCACAAGGGTGAGCATATGAGACTTTTTGGTGCTTCATTAGAACATCAAAACGAAGATCTCTGCAAAAATCCAGCTTGCTTTCTCTCATTCCGCAGATGGGGTTTTTATAGACCTTATTTCCCTTAACTATAACGGCAAAAATGCACGCTCCCCCCCTGATCCACGGTTGCTTAAAGCGGCCCTCACACGATCAGTATTACTGACAGTATTTCATAAGTATTTCATAATTCACCGCACACGATCAGTATTTATGTCAGTATAGATTTGTAGTTCGTAGAGAACGCCGTTGTTTTTCTGTACTATAATTTAAAAGAATGGACGAGAAACAAAAGTCTTGCATTGCAATTACATTATACAGGGTGTTACTTAATGATAGGCCGTAATTGCAAGGTCATATTACTGAATCAATTTCCAGTAGAAAAGTTCATATTAACATGTGTCCTAAAATGTCTGGTTTTCAAGATACAGGACGTCAGTTTAAAAAAAAAATCGGTTTTTTAATAATATCTAAGATCCTTGTGCCGATTTTGCTGCCATTTGGCACTATTGTTTATAGTAATAAGACGCTAAGTTAGCACTAACTAAAAGATAATTATGAGTTCCAGTGGCGTCCCGACATGCAATTAAGTGGTTTATATTTTTTTCCTCAAAAACGAAGTAATGTCAAGAGACAAAAAAGTTGTATTTTTAGCTGCTTAATCTGAAAAAAAAATATAAAATTTTTAAAAAAGTCAGTGGTGTACACTTGTTTGTCAATATTATTCGTGAGACTATCCCCCGGGACGCCACTCGGACTCATAATTATCTTCTAGTTAGTGCTAACTTAGCGTCTTATTACAATAAACAGCAGTGCCAAATGTCAACAAAATCGGCACAACGATCTTTGAGATATTATTAAAAAACCGATTTTTTTTTAAACTGATGTCCTGTATCTTGAAAACCAGACATTTTAGGACACATGTTAATATGAACTTTTTTCTACTGGAAATTGATTCAGTAATATGCCCTTGCAATTACGGCCTATCATTAAGTAACACCCTGTATTGTACAAACTTAAAGGATCGCAAAAAGAAAAAAAAATTAACGTAAAGTTTCATATCCTCTTTTTTTTTGTCCCAATTTGAATATCTTTCGTTGTGATGTTCACTTCTCGGGCATTGACCTACATACATCGATAAATCTTTTTAGTACGGATTTTTTGGTTTCTTCTTGTCCATTCCCGAAATCGGTGCCGGGTGTACGACGGCACGGGCTACGTTGCTTCCATGGCTGCGCTTGAAATACTGTTCAATTACTGATGCTCTTGCACTCAGACGATCAGTATTTTCATCAGTATTTTGGCTCCGCCCAAATACTTTCAGGATCCCGAAAGTATCATCAGTATACTGATAGTCCATCAGTATTTGCCCTCACACGGTCAGTAATATTGTCAGTATTTCGAAATACTGTCAGTAATACTGATCGTGTGAGGGCCGCTTTATATCTAGCAACCGTGCTCCTGATCCCCAATGGGTTCACTGGCGGAATAATACATTAACACCGCTACGCGCATGCGACAAAGTCAGAGCGGGAGACGCCACATGGTGGGGGAATAGCTCCGAGCTCTACCGAAGACCACTCTTTTGCCAGTGTGTGTGTACTATATAGTCGGACTGGCAAAAGAGTCGTCTTCGGGAG
Organism: Xiphydria camelus; assembly: GCA_963678675.1. Classification (NCBI taxonomy): domain Eukaryota; kingdom Metazoa; phylum Arthropoda; class Insecta; order Hymenoptera; family Xiphydriidae; genus Xiphydria; species Xiphydria camelus. The sequence goes on along the minus strand of OY783192.1, from coordinate 26,993,753 downwards.
AGTTCGGAGCTATGCTCCCCCACCATGTGGCGTGTCCCACTCTGTCATTGTCGCATGCGCGTAGCGGTGATCATGTATGGGGGGATCCGCATTCATCAGGTCAATTCAGAGGGCGCCAGCACTGTTGGTCCTCCAAGTTATCGTATCATTGGTCGAATCTGGCGTCAATGACACTTTATTTGAAACTCGAACCAATCAGGTTAGAGGGGACCAGCGATCGAGGCGCCAAAGTTTCTCGAGTGTGCATCCCCACTACTCCGCCAGGGATCCTCCGTGGTGGGGGAACGTTGCTCCGAGCTTTCCCGAAGACGACTCTTTTGCCAGTCCGACAGTAGTATAAGTAACACCACTCGCGAGCGACCGCAGGTCAGTCAAGTGCAGTCCGTGCGGCGCGCGCGACGTCGTGTTCCCCTATACTCGTGTCGTCTTTTCCGCCGATTGTTGTTTCCGCACGACGATCACGATCGATCGCGAGCCGGATCGAACGGCGGTGGACCTGTGCGAAAAAAAAAGCGGTGCAACGATTGGGTGCGAACAGTGATTCGAAAGCCGGACGAACGACGAGCGCATTTTCCCGTCGACTGCTCCGAGAATCGAAGTGCATCCGATCGCGAGCGCCAAACGATCGGGAAAGCGCGCGCACTGGCACGTGCGTAATTCCGGGAAACCGTGCGAGCTTCCCGCGTTGCATTCTTCGTTCGCCGGCGATCGTTCGGGCGGATCGCGGGAGGAGTGCGAGCGAAGGGGCAGGAAGAAAGGGGTGCGGGAAAGTGAAGTAGAGCCAGAGGGGAAGAGACTCCGAACACATGGCTGGCAGTGCGATCTACGAGTGCCAAAGACGACCCGTGCTTGCAACTCTTCTTGCATTAATGGTAGGCCCGATTGACGATAATGGGCATGTTTACAACTTTTTGTACAGCTGTTTAAAGTACATGAATCGGAAGATTAGGGTATTAAAGTAATGTAGGTAAAAAATGGGTCATTAAAATAATGTTTTTCCAGTATTTTTGAGATGTTAAAAAAGGCATTCGTTTTAAAGCGTCGCACTTTCACCGCCATTTTAACTGACCAATCAGAGTCGCGCAACAGATTCTCCACCATTCACAAACTCGGGTTTGGGCTCTTGCCAGTGGCTTTAGTGACGTCACTAAGGATTTCGTTTGAATCGAAGTCAAACTTTAAACACTAAAAAAAAGAAATTAGTGCTCAGAAAAAAGAAACAAACACATCTTATTAATAAGCACAAAAAGTATTAACGAATAAGCAAAAAAAAAAAATCGTGAACATGCCCATTGATAATATTTAGTAACTTCGGTGTAAGTGAGCTCCTCTGGTTTTGGTTGATCGAGTACTCGAGTAAGTAAATACGATATTTAGCAAACACGCGTGGGTACGTACCCAGGGACAAAGTCTAGTCGAATACGAACCCGCGCGCGCGCGCGCGATGGGAAAAAAATTATCAGAGATGAATAGGAATTTATTCGCATCGAACAAAAGTCTGTTCGAGTTTGATCGATGTTCTCATACTCGATTAAAAAGGTATGCAAAACATGTATTCAATTCCGATATACTTTTGTTCAAGGTGAATACGTAGCTTCCTATTTATCTCGAATATGTTTTTCTATCAGGTTCGTATTCAACTAGACCTTTTCTCTCAATGTGCAGTCTCTCTTGGCCCAGTCTCCCGTCATTCCGAATGTGATTGAAATTCGAGGTTAATTTACACGCGGTATATAACGATGCGTTTATATAATGACGTCTTCGCGTAGATACACGACTGACGACTCCGCGGCTAATCTAAGCCAAGGAGTGTTCCTGCAAGTTTGTTGTCGCTGTCACGGTCGCTGTTCGAAATGACGAGCGAGCGCCCAATTGAATATATAATTATAATGAAACGTCGCGCCACGCAGCGCCGCTATATTAGTAGGGGAGCCCACGATGCTATAAATGGGGATTTATACTCGAGCGTCTTGGGGACCTAGTGGATTTTGAAGATTAAGTGGTAGAAAGAAAGAAAGGTTATATGATGTATACCCTTTCAGCGGTGGGGGAAGCGTCTACAGATTTTCAAAAATGTAAAAAAAAATAGTCACATGTGGAAATACTCTAGCGCATCAGATATTAATAGTGTATATGCCCCATGTGTCTCTGATAACGAAGGTATGTTAATCTGTCGGTTTGCATAGTGGGGGAGGCCGTATAGAAGGGTAGAAAATGGGAAAAAAAAAGTTATTCGAGCGCGTCAGATATTCAGAGGGGATGTTAAGAGGCCGACATACCAGGCCCACTAGTTTCTCCTGCGGGGCAGCGGTGAGACGAGGTAATGTCAAAACGCTAGAAGGGGGTGGAGCTACGCTAGATTAGCGATGTTGCCGAATGCATGCAGTATGGACACGGTCCGGTTAGGTTAGGTCTTACGCCGGCCTCAGCGGCGAGAGCATGGCTCGCTCCCGTTTAGACCGGGATACCGCGTCGCGCGCGCGTTCCAAGTGTCTCCAGGATTGGCGTACGTCATGTCACCAATGCTTCGATAGCGCAACGATTAAGTTGCCGGGCTGGGAGTCTCGATGTCGCGGGTTCAATTCTTGTTGGGATTTTTTTTTATTAACTTTTTTCACATTCGATTACAACCTTTTCTTGTTATAGAAAGTGGTTTACATTATCGAATAAAATAAGAGTTTCAATTTTTTTCATAGTTTTACGTTATTTTCTTCCTCGTTGAGGTGAACCAATGTTATTTGAAAGAACAGTTGGAAGCATCGTTGCATTTTTTTATTCTTACATTTCGTCATGGGAATTTTTGGCTGCCGAAGATTTTGTACATTATTTTGGATAATAATTGTCGAAAAAACATTTGAAGCACACCGTATTTTGACACCATGAACATTTAACGAATGGAACTTTGCCACACGCACATTTACACTTTAAAAGCATTATGGGAAAGCAAATTTCATTGACATTTTCGAAAAACGGCCTGGTTGGCAATAATATTGGTTCACCTCAACGAGGAAGAAAATAACGTAAAACTATAAAAAAAATTGAAATTCTTCTTTTATTCGATAATGTAAACCACTTTCTATAACAAGAAAAGGGGTTGTAATCGAATGAAAAAAGTTAATAAAAAAAAACCCAACAAGAATTGAACCCGCGACATCGAGACTCCGAGCCCGGCAACTTAACCGTTGCGCTATCGAAGCATTGGTGACATGACGCACGCCAATCCCGGAGACACTTGGAATGCGCGCGCGATGCGATTTTCAAAAATTTTTTTCTTCGAAACAAAGGCCTAAGAAAAAGCCGAAACACGTGTCTAATATTTTTCGATATACTTTCACCGAAAAAATTCTCAAGACAAAATCGATTTGATATTTGCCGGGGTCCCCTTGTGAGATACGCCCTTACGTGATAAGACCGACGATATTCTGCTATTCGTGGCGGAGACAAATCCAAGAATCAAAGGTCATACAAATCTGTCCAGCCGTTCGTTAGTTATAAATAGTGTAACTAACCAGACTTTCTTTTATATAATATATAGACATCAAAATTAACGCGGGAGAATACGCTCTACCAGCAAACAAACTGGCAACGCCGCGCAAGCCTCTAAGCAGTACGTATATTTCGCTAATGTGTGGCAGCACATTACTGCGGTTAAAATTCACGATGCAATCGTTTACGCGAGCTATGATATTATCGTTTCTATTACGTATTCTGAAAAAAGTTTTCTATGAATTTTGTTCAGAAAGGTTCACTTTATGTTCCTATAGTAACAGATATCGTTTTTTATGTTTGTACGGTCTTCAATTTAGATGCTGAAAGTGACAATATTGTAGGTGCCATGCAGATGTTTTTACACAAAAATATTTAATTTGGTTATTATAGAAACCTTTAATGATATTTGGTCTGAAAGTGTGATAAGTTTCGTATGGATATTGTTTCCCGTTACGAAATGAGCATAGCCCTACTGCGACAAGTTTTGCATGCGTTTCGAGGAGGTATGTCGGCCTCTTAAACATGCTTATTTAGAAGCATGCTTAAAAATAGCATGCTTCTTTTAAGCATGCTCATAAGCATGCTTTTTTACTAGCCATGTGTATCTGGACCTTTGCATAAAGGTCCAGATACACATGCTAGTAAAAAAGCATGCTTATGAGCATGCTTAAAAAAAGCATGCTCTTTTAACGGCTACACTTGCTCGATATGAGCATGCTACTTTTAAGCATGCTTTTAAATAAGCATGCTTAAAGCAAGCACTCGGATACACATGCTAGTTCCTAACAGGCTGTCTGCCAGTGCAGTGGAAAAGATGGAACACCAAGTGGCTATCCGCACAGAAGTGAAAAAAATGATTGTATTACTTGCAATTCAATGCATACGAAATCTTCTATTGAAAGAGAAAAAAAAAGGAGGAATAGGAATATTCATCAAAGTTTCAATTTTTGAGATAGAGTAAAGAACTTCCTGCGTTTCACTCTTAAAATAATATACTTTTAAGAAAAAAAACAGTATTACGAGTTTTGAAAAAAGTATATTTATTTTACAGTTTGAAGATATTAATTTTCATGAAACTCGTACAATCAAATAGGTCGGTTTTGAACGTGTAAAATAAAGTGAAAAAAACTTTTTATGAGAAAAATGTATATTTTATTACCATGGGGTCCACTGGACCCCGTGTGACCACTACGAATTAATAAATTATTAATAAATTGTCTGTCGCATATTCGCCCAAATGCTCTTCGCATTTGGGCTGTAGACTGGTGTGAGGGAGAAATTCGACACTCCTCGGGCCCTTTGAGCCATAAATTAGATCCGGGAAAGTTCCTCATTGCCACGGGGTCGAAGAGCGACCAGTACGTTCGAAAACCCCCGAGCGACCGGAACAGCTCGCAAATAAAGTTAATGCATTATTTGTTTTCCCTTACAAATTGATGTAATTTTATTCATCCTAAACCCACCACGCAAGATTAATTTGGCGCGTAGTCCGTCGCTCGAAGACGGAACATTGTTTATTAGAATAGGTATTGCGGGGAACGGCTTATTTCGATCCGTCCGTTAATTAACCTTTTCCGGAAAAGGTGTGCGACGGAACACAGACTCTAGTCTTCATGACCATCCCGTCGCGTCGTTTGACGGAAAGGATCGGAAGCGATGAACCCCGTCTGCGACGGTCCCTGCCACATGTTGTCCCTGCTGGGCCGTTAGTCCAGTAAACGAAGGTCTGAAATACGAACTTTTGACATACAGGCTGCGTTTTTGTATAACGTTGTCATTTGACCCTATAAAGCTCTGGGTGAAGTATCGCGGTTTTTCCTCTTGCGGTTTGGTTGAAAAACAATAACAAATACCCCAAAAATGGGTTATTCAAGAATAACTCGAAAACTAAGCGAGATATCGAAAAAAGTGTAAATTCAAAATTGTATAGCTTAATATTCTCTATAAAAAAGGTTTTACACAGTTTACTCCCACTCCCACGGTTTATTCTCTAGAGCCGCGCAAACATTAGGGGGAAATAAAAAATCGTAAAACATCGAAAATTTAACATTTTTGAATGCTTTTTGTCTTAAATTGCTTAAGAAAGTCTCTACTATTAAAATAAAATTATATATTTTTTTTCACTCAATTGTTTAAAAAGTGCCAAGTAAAGTCAACGATATCTTTCGATATTATGAATAATTTTTTCTTCTTTGTGTTCCATAATTTTGTTAGTTAAATTCCCGACGCATTACACTCGGGTCATTTTTCTGTAATTGTCGTGATTTGTAAGATATCTCAGTCTTTAAAAATTACTTTGATAACCTTGGTGCGTCCGGAGAACCACTGGTGCCGTTCGCACACATTCTAGCGGTCGCCGGAGTTACGCGCAGAGGCACCCCTTCCCAGACCGGGAGCCTGTCCCTATTCTTTGGCAGGTACCTACATACATTTTACGAAAAGCACCTCACGGCTGACTGACCGGATTTTTTCTCCGCTAAACCGGGAGCTGAGAGACATTGAGTATACAAAAACCGATCACCACATTCTGATTGATGATTTAAGTTCAGAAAGGTTTTAGTACGGGATCCCTCATAAGAAAAAAAAAATGATTACCACTCCTCTGAAACTTTATGAGCAGCTTCATTTTGCCGAGTCTGCCAACTTTTTTATTTGCGAAAAATTTGGTTGCCGCCGGGGTTTCGAGATATTAATAAATAATCATATAAAATTTATAAATTTTGTTTATTGATGACCAACAAGCTGATTCTATGCCCGAAGTAAGATAAATATTTATGAAATCAAACGGTAACATTGTCCGATAAGTTTTCTGCCAGGTATGTCCAGTCCGACACTCTGAACATGTGAAATTGATAAAATTTGTCAACTAATTACCAACGAGCTGATTTTTTTGGCAAAGGTAGATAATTATTTGTAAAATTGATGGTAACATTGGCCGACAAGTTTTCTGCCGGGTATGTCCAGTCTGACAAAATTTATAATTTTGACATGTTTGTTAATTAATATCTCGAAACCCCGGCGGAAATCAGACTTTTCGCAGATAAAAAAGCTGGCAGACTCGGCAAAATGAAGCTACTCACAAAGTTTCAGAGGAGTGGTAATCAATTTTTTTTTCTTATATGAGGGATCCCTTACTATTTAACAAAAATGATATCGTCGAGGTTACCGGACGGAATTAGTGGTCAATTTTTTTTAGGCAATATAATAGGAGTTTTCGATTCCGTCGCTGTAGCTGTGAGAAAAACCTTGTTCTTGACTATTAAAAGGTTATTTGGGTAAGGTATGAAATAAAAAAAAACGGCATCATCATAATGCAATACAAATCTAATTATTAATGGAAAAAGAAATAAGTGGTTTACATAATTAATTAGTATTGAAAAATAACAAAATTGAACACTTACGCAGGTAAGTTTTTACAATGGTTGTGGATGCATTTGCAAAGAGAGATATAATTAATCTTGTTTTTTTGAAACTATAGGACATTGTTCTGCAATCAGCATTACATTTGCAAGGCCTGATTAAAGAATTTAGCAAAGGCGGTTTTGTCATTTGCACCGGGTGGAGCTGTCCATCTCGTCTTTTATAGGCGAAAATATTTTTATATTTTACTTGTTATCCTTTAATTTCCTTTAATTTTTCATATTTTACACGCTGTACATGCAGTCATACTGCAACCTTTTGCCCAACTATGGGTAATAAACATGTTTATCAATCAATATCTCTCTCTCTCTCTCTCTCTCTCTCTCTCTCTCTTCTGTCCTTCTCCTTCGCTCATTCTTCCTTATAAAAATTAGAGTATGTAGTTCGCCAATAATATATTTGTTGCTTTTTTTCCGAAAAGTAAACTGAGTTGAACATTACAATGTTGCTTTTTTCCCGAAATTCAAATCATTTGGGAGCAGCAAATTATTCATTATTTTATTATGTTTTACTATTATGTTTATTTTATTATGTTTATTATGTTTCGAACTCATAAGGATCAGATTTATCATATTCATTGTCTTCGTCGCCTTCGTCCACATCTCTTTCTTCCCCATCTCCTTCTTCTTCTTCCTCTTCTCCCCCCGAACTCTCCCAATCTATGTCTTCTTCAGTTTGATTTGATACTGTAGCTGGTAGATTAGAACACTCATCTTTATCAGAACATTTTTTACATAGTGGGGTGCAATGGAGCCCAGCCTTTTTACACACACATCGGGATGTGCTGCAGTTAGTAGAGGCGCAGTTGCAAGACACCTGGAAACCATTTTTTAACAATTTAATAAATTGTAATGAGGAAGCAAATGATTTAACGCGATGAAGAGTGAGAAGGATAACAGAAATGATGCGTGCAATAATTTTCATGAGTGATATAATTAAGATTGGTCTAAACTGCTTCATTCTGTACATTGAATTTAGCTCCGCGGCGTAGAAGTTATTAGAATAGAAATTCGGTGAATCTTCAAAACGTCAGAGTTTTTTGGACATATCATATATAATATTACACATAGAAACTTTTTGAAGCACAAATTTCATTACCATTTTTCAATAATTAAGGGGGTCTTATCGTGTAAAAACTGATTTTCCAGCTCTATTTTTGAAAATGCATTATGAGAAAACTACAAAAGATTTTTGAACGTAGCTTTTTTGAATGTATTCGTTTATTTTTGAACTTTTTATTCTTTTTTTTCTTTAGTTCATTAAATTCACCCACGTGACTTTAATTTGTTCTTGACCATGCCCTTGTCAAGAAAGCCCAGGGCACACGGGGTGAACGATTTTGACCCTTCAGGTAGTCTGAAACAAAATCACCGCATAAACTGTTATTTGTTATCTCCTTGGCTATGGTCAGACACAAGCTTTTTTGAAAATACTGATTGAATACTTTTTTACAGCCATTTGTAGCACACAAAAAAGGGGAAAAATACATATTTTCTTCCGAAAGTCTGCAATTTTGAGAAATTTCAAAATTTCTGCAAAAGCGCGAATTTAATGAACTAAAGAAAAAAAAGAATAAAAAGTTCAAAAATAAACGAATACATTCAAAAAAGCTACGTTCAAAAATCTTTTGTAGTTTTCTCATAATGCATTTTCAAATATAGAGCTGGAAAATCAGTTTTTACACGATAAGACCCCCTTAATTATTGAAAAATGGTAATGAAATTTGTGCTTCAAAAAGTTTCTATGTGTAATATTATATATGATATGTCCAAAAAACTCTGACGTTTTGAAGATTCACCGAATTTCTATTCTAATAACTTCTACGCCGCGGAGCTAAATTCAATGTACAGAATGAAGCAGTTTAGACCAATCTTAATTATATCACTCATGAAAATTATTGCACGCATCATTTCTGTTATCCTTCTCACTCTTCATCGTGTTAAATCATTTGCTTCCTCATTACAATTTATTAAATTGTTAAAAAATGGTTTCCAGGTGTCTTGCAACTGCGCCTCTACTAACTGCAGCACATCCCGATGTGTGTGTAAAAAGGCTGGGCTCCATTGCACCCCACTATGTAAAAAATGTTCTGATAAAGATGAGTGTTCTAATCTACCAGCTACAGTATCAAATCAAACTGAAGAAGACATAGATTGGGAGAGTTCGGGGGGAGAAGAGGAAGAAGAAGAAGGAGATGGGGAAAAAAGAGATGTGGACGAAGGCGACGAAGACAATGAATATGATAAATCTGATCCTTATGAGTTCGAAACATAATAAACATAATAGTAAAACATAATAAAATAATGAATAATTTGCTGCTCCCAAATGATTTGAATTTCGGGAAAAAAGCAACATTGTAATGTTCAACTCAGTTTACTTTTCGGAAAAAAAGCAACAAATATATTATTGGCGAACTACATACTCTAATTTTTATAAGGAAGAATGAGCGAAGGAGAAGGACAGAAGAGAGAGAGAGAGAGAGAGAGAGAGAGAGAGAGAGAGAGAGAGAGAGAGAGAGAGAGAGAGAGAGAGAGAGAGAGAGAGAGATATTGATTGATTTGATTGATAAACATGTTTATTACCCATAGTTGGGCAAAAGGTTGCAGTATGACTGCATGTACAGCGTGTAAAATATGAAAAATTAAAGGAAATTAAAGGATAACAAGTAAAATATAAAAATATTTTCGCCTATAAAAGACGAGATGGACAGCTCCACCCGGTGCAAATGACAAAACCGCCTTTGCTAAATTCTTTAATCAGGCCTTGCAAATGTAATGCTGATTGCAGAACAATGTCCTATAGTTTCAAAAAAACAAGATTAATTATATCTCTCTTTGCAAATGCATCCACAACCATTGTAAAAACTTACCTGCGTAAGTGTTCAATTTTGTTATTTTTCAATACTAATTAATTATGTAAACCACTTATTTCTTTTTCCATTAATAATTAGATTTGTATTGCATTATGATGATGCCGTTTTTTTTTATTTCATACCTTACCCAAATAACCTTTTAATAGTCAAGAACAAGGTTTTTCTCACAGCTACAGCGACGGAATCGAAAACTCCTATTATATTGCCTAAAAAAAATTGACCACTAATTCCGTCCGGTAACCTCGACGATATCATTTTTGTTAAATAGTAAGGGATCCCTCATATAAGAAAAAAAAATTGATTACCACTCCTCTGAAACTTTGTGAGTAGCTTCATTTTGCCGAGTCTGCCAGCTTTTTTATCTGCGAAAAGTCTGGTTTCCGCCGGGGTTTCGAGATATTAATTAACAAACATGTCAAAATTATAAATTTTGTCAGACTGGACATACCCGGCAGAAAACATGTCGGCCAATGTTACCATCAATTTTACAAATAATTATCTACCTTTGCCGAAAAAATCAGCTCGTTGGTAATTAGTTGACAAATTTTATCAATTTCACATGTTCAGAGTGTCGGACTGGACATACCTGGCAGAAAACTTATCGGACAATGTTACCGTTTGATTTCATAAATATTTATCTTACTTCGGGCATAGAATCAGCTTGTTGGTCATCAATAAATAAAATTTATAAATTTTATATGATTATTTATTAATATCTCGAAACCCCGGCGGCAACCAAATTTTTCGCAAATAAAAAAGTTGGCAGACTCGGCAAAATGAAGCTGCTCATAAAGTTTCAGAGGAGTGGTAATCATTTTTTTTTCTTATGAGGGATCCCGTACTAAAACCTTTCTGAACTTAAATCATCAATCAGAATGTGGTGATCGGTTTTTGTATACTCAATGTCTCTCAGCTCCCGGTTTAGCGGAGAAAAAATCCGGTCAGTCAACCGTGAGGTGCTTTTCGTAAAATGTATGTAGGTACCTGCCTAAGAATAGGGACGGGCTCCCGGTCTGGGAAGGGGTGCTTCTGCGCGTAACTCCGGCGACCGCTAGAATGTGTGCGAACGGCACCAGTGGTTCTCCGGACGCACCAAGGTTATCAAAGTAATTTTTAAAGACTGAGATATCTTACAAATCACGACAATTACAGAAAAATGACCCGAGTGTAATGCGTCGGGAATTTAACTAACAAAATTATGGAACACAAAGAAGAAAAAATTATTCATAATATCGAAAGATATCGTTGACTTTACTTGGCACTTTTTAAACAATTGAGTGAAAAAAAATATATAATTTTATTTTAAAAGTAGAGACTTTCTTAAGCAATTTAAGACAAAAAGCATTCAAAAATGTTAAATTTTCGATGTTTTACGATTTTTTATTTCCCCCTAATGTTTGCGCGGCTCTAGAGAATAAACCGTGGGAGTGGGAGTAAACTGTGTAAAACCTTTTTTATAGAGAATTTTAAGCTATACAATTTTGAATTTACACTTTTTTCGATATCTCGCTTAGTTTTCGAGTTATTCTTGAATAACCCATTTTTGGGGTATTTGTTATTGTTTTTCAACCAAACCGCAAGAGGAAAAACCGCGATACTTCACCCAGAGCTTTATAGGGTCAAATGACAACGTTAAACAAAAACGCAGCCTGTATGTCAAAAGTTCGTATTTCAGACCTTCGTTTACTGGACTACGTGTCTTGCCGGACAAGTGGGCGGTAGTACATTTATTTGTATATACTAGCTTTGTGTGCTCCCCAACCTCCGGGGGGTAAGTATCTGACTCCGCGCATCGGGTCCCAAGGTCGCCGGGGTTTTTGGCGACACGGTTTTGTCCACGCATTTATTAAAAAAACTATTTTATATAATAATAAAATAAAAAAGGAGAAGGAAAGGATTTGATCCAGTCAGTATTTTGACGGGCGATGACGCGATTAACCACTTTCGTGCGTGGTTCTGAAAATTTACCGTCGCCGCGGCGACGATCCTGTCAAGAAATTTGCGCAGCGGCGGCGACGGCGATTAAATATAAATCACTTTGTTGAATTACACTCATAACCCCACACTCACTGTAGAAACTGGTAAGGTTGCGCGCGGCGCGACACGCAAAATCAAACTGAGCCAGATCTCGTCGCGCCAAGCCTAGACCTGACAGAGCCATCAGTTTTGTGCCACAAACGGTCGCATTTGCACGCACGCATTGGCTCTTCGTGCAAATGTGACAGTTTTGCCTCACCGTGTATGGGCATTCCAGTGTGCCCAAATTTTCATTTCACATTTGCTCGCGTGCAAGCACGCTTCAGTTTTACCTCACCGTGTATGGGCCGGTTATTAGCAAACACCGTTTACACTTGCTCATAAGCGTTCCCCTTTTCACCCCCGCCTCAGGAAGCATGCTCGAAAATCAACCGTCGGTCGATTTGTGAGCATGCTTATTTTAAGCATGCTCGAAACGAGCAAGACTTGGATACACATGCTACTAGGAGCAGTTCCTGGAAAAAAGCATGCTTGCGTGCTCGAAACTAGCATGTGTATCTGGACTTCTAAATAAGCATGCTTAAAGCAAGCACTCGGATACACATGCTATTTACTAGGAGGCTGTCTGTAGCAGGCAGGCTGTAATTCGTGAAAAACTGCAACTGGCGAATATTTGTTATCGCGCTCAAAGATAAAAGAGGAAATATAATTTGTAATGTATGTCACATTCTGAGAAACAGCGATTAAATTTTTATCACGGTCAAATTTGGAAGTAAAATTCCTTGATTCTGTTTATGATTTTCTAGAAATTTGTCAGTTTAGCGATTACTTTGTTCGCTCGATCAAAGTTACTTCATATACTGAGAAAAGAGTTTATTTGCAGTTAATAAATTTATAATTGATTACGACGGAAAAAATATTTCGTTAGGCCAAGTAAATATAATATTAATTATTACACAATGTCTCTTTCATTCAAACAAAAATACAGTAATAGCTAATGAATATTTTCTTGGCCCAAAGAAACTTTTTTCGCCATAATGAAGTACTCTGAGGGAAGAAGTCTAGTTAAATACAAACCTATATATAAGACAAAAATTTATTTGAGATAAATAGACATTTATTTACATCGAATAAAAGTTTATTTACATTAAATTAATGTTTTGCATATTTTTTTAATCGAGTACGAACCTAGTAGAACATTTATCTAATTCAAATAGTCTTATTCAATGAGAATAAATTCCTTTTCATCTCAAGTAAAATTTTTATTAGGTCCAACTAGACACGACGGAACACGACTAGACGCGAGGGATATGAGCATGCTTATTAGCAAACACCGTCTACACTTGCTCATAAGCGTTCCTCTTTTCACCCCCGCCTCAGGAAGCATGCTCGAAAATCAACCGTCGGTCGATTTCTGAGCATGCTTATTTTAAGCATGCTCGAAACGAGCAAGACTTGGATACACATGCTTCTAGGAGCACTTCCTGGAAAAAAGCATGCTTGCGTGCTCGAAACTAGCATGTGTATCTGGACCTTATAGTCCGGGAGCCAGCAACGGTTTTCGTTACGTCATAGAGAACAGGGCTAGAATTTTTATGATGAGCTCCTTGTAACGTGTGAACAAAGGAATGACTGGTCTGGCAGCGCTCCGAGGGTGGTTTTGGCAACAATATAATTTTCAAAATTAAAAGAAAAAATGGAAGTTACGTCATGTATAACAGGGCTCAAATTTGTATGAGGGCTTCGTTACAATGCATAAAGACGAGATAGTAAAGTCTGGCACTCTTCCGAGGGTGGAAAGTGGGTGACAGAAGGGGTTGAAGTAGCTCCACATAAAGTCGTCTCACTCGCACTCAAGTGCGCGCATAAGACTATCTCACTCCCACTCAAGTGCGCGCACAATCTATCTCACTCGCACTCAAGTGCGCGCATAAAGGTACGTTTAGACCGGGATACAAAATGTTGGCAACATGTTGGCAACACGTTTATGGCTGTTGGCAACATCGCTGTTGGCAACATCAACATCGCTGTTGGCAACATCAACATTGAGTGTTGCCAACACGATGTCGCTGTTGGCAACATACTGTTGGATACATCGACTTGTATCCGGATACATGCGATCAGAACCAGTTGAGCGTTCAAACGAAACGGAGTCTTGATGTTAAAAAATGGAACCGTCTATTGCTGCTGGTGTTAGTCCTGCTTTCATCATAATAGCCTCCCAGAAGCGAAAAAGAAGGTGGAGGCAGCGACAGTTTTTACAAAACGGGACAAGCTATGGTGACAATTTAATGGCGGAGTTACTTGTCATTAAGTGTTCCCTAATTGGCCATCAACTGCATCAGTTATGTATTGAATTCATTTCTCCCCTTTACAAACCTGATTTAATATTCAAAGTATAGCGGTATCTATTACAATGGGTATTTTGTGGTAAGGGGTTCATTACGACTCGTCCGGCAATTAACCCTTCAGGTAGCCTAGATTCGCCGAAACATACCCCCGGCGAGGCGGGCGATATGGGACAGGTCAGAATGAGTCATTTTCTGCAGTGCCCACGGTAATAGATACCGCTATATTTCGAAGCTCCTTTGACGCGGCTCAAATTTACCGACAGAAGCCTAAACGTGGCTTGATATTCGCACGTGCTACTTGGCAGCCGTATGCGCGAAATCACGCATCGGGAGAGTGCCTCTGCCGAGAGAAATAATTACGTGCCTTTTTCTTTTCAATCTAGAAAGAACATACACATGTAGTGAGAGAGTACTGCTTTGTAAAATGAGAAATACGATACACCGTCCGATCTGCCATGTGAACACTGTGCGGCCCGTATAATGTGGCATTCAATGAAAAATTTATGCAAGAAATATATGTTATTTATGATCGATACTATTAAAAGGTTTCAATCGACCTTCTGAAATTCTGTCCCTCGTGCGACGGAACATTATCTTATGTAGGTAGGTAGGTAGGTAGGTAGGTAGGTAGGTAGGTAGCTAGCTATAGGTATAGGTAGGTAGGTAGGTAGATTCTAGTCCAGAGAGAGCGATGTTTCCGATGTTTCCCATTTCAAATGGGAAACTCGGATACAAGCAACAGGCAACAGCTTTCTTTGATGTCATGCCGCCCGCAGTTTACGAGTAGCAATTAAATTGTCGCTAGTCGACGGGATACTCGTGTTGCCAACATGTTGCCAACATTTTGTATCCCGGTTTGTACCTACATTCGGATACTGGCTGTTGCCGAGTATCCGTCGGCGAGTTGCAAGTCGGCGGGATACATGTTGACAACACCGGATTATCGTGTTGCCAACACCGGATTATCGTGTTGCCAACATTTTTGTATCCCGGTATAGACTTACCTTAAGACTATCTCACTCGCAGTCAGGGGCAAGGTTTTTCTGACCTGGCAGGGCGTTTCCACTAGAATTTCGGTCTGGCATCGATAATTTCACTTTTATGGAGTAAGAGCTACTCCAGACTGCCCCGTTTACACTAAAATAATCAGTCTTAGTTTTTGACATATTATTCGAAATACCTGCCAAAAGTGAAATTATTAATACCAAAGTACGAGGCTACGAGCTCATTATCAGTCTTAATTTACCGCACCAAATCGCCTCGCCATTATGACCGATGGCCAGATTGACTCTACATTAGCGAGACACTTAGACCGTTAGATACTGATCGGTAAGAATCGGTATTCAGAATAGTATATATGTATGTATGTGAACGTGTATCCCATCGTCTACCCGAGGTTTCCGCAAATAGAAAAGAACCCAACACACACGCACAAAATTCATTTCGACAATTAAATTCTAAATTTCTCAAATTAAAATCTGGACAAAAAATATTATTCTCAATAATAGCAATTCCTCTAGCAATGATTTTTAATCCGCAAAGACATTATTTCGACTTTTTATTTTGCATTTCGCGGTTCATATAAGACTGTCTTCTCACGCGCGTGCATAAGACTATTTCAGTCTCACTCAGGGGTAAAGTTTTTCTGCTCTGGCAGGGTGCTTCCACCGAAATTTCGGTCTGGTATTAATAATTTCACTTTTGGCATGTATTTCGAATAATATGTCAAAAACTAAGACTGATTATTTTAGTGTAAACGGGGCAGTCTGGAGTAGCTCTTACTCCATAAAAGTGAAATTATCGATGCCAGACCGAAATTCTAGTGGAAACGCCCTGCCAGGTCAGAAAAACCTTGCCCCTGACTGCGAGTGAGATAGTCTTATGCGCGCACTTGAGTGCGAGTGAGATAGATTGTGCGCGCACTTGAGTGGGAGTGAGATAGTCTTATGCGCGCACTTGAGTGCGAGTGAGACGACTTTATGTGGAGCTACTTCAACCCCTTCTGTCACCTACTTTCCACCCTCGGAAGAGTGCCAGACTTTACTATCTCGTCTTTATGCATTGTAACGAAGCCCTCATAAAAATTTGAGCCCTGTTATACATGACGTAACTTCCATTTTTTTTTTAATTTTGAAAATTATATTGTTGCCAAAACCACCCTCGGAGCGCTGCCAGACCAGTCATTCCTTTGTTCACACGTTACAAGGAGCTCATCATAAAAATTCTAGCCCTGTTCTTTATGACGTAAGAAAAACGTTGCTGGCTCCCGGACTATTAAGTCCGTAGGCCGGGGAGAGAAAGGGGGAGGGGAGGACGTTTGCTTTGTCGGTATTCGAAGGAAATATCGTCGAGAGGCGGTAACCTGCCTTTTCGTATTCCCCGGTGACGAGGTAAAACCAGTAAACTAAAGGTCCAGATACAGATGCTAGTTTCGAGCACGCAAGCATGCTTTTTTCCAGGAAGTGCTCCTAGTAGCATGTGTATCCAAGTCTTGTTTGTTTCGAGCATGCTTAAAATAAGCATGATCACAAATCGACCGACGGTTGATTTTCGAGCATGCTTCCTGAGGCGGGGGTGAAAAGGAGAACACTTATGAGCAAGTGTAGACGGTGTTTGCTAATAAGCATGCTCATATCCGTCGCGTCTACATGGAGAGAATTTTTCATGAATTTTTACTCATCAAATCGGAGGAAAAATGACTGTGTATCTCAGTAAGCCTGCATCATAACCAAAAAAAAGTTATAATTAAAGAGTTTGCTGAGGAGAAAGTACTTATCGAAATAAAGAATTATTTCTTCAAGAAAAGATGAAAAAAATTGTCAATGGAAACATTGATTATTAGTCAGAAATTTATAAAAAATTAGTATTTACGTGAGCACAATTTCCTATGGACAACAGTCAAAATTACCGATCCGGACACGGTAAAAATCACCTACTAACAAGGTTGAATTTATATCAGATTGTCCGGTCGCCGCGCGATCACTTTGTTGCGATCTCCTCAGGTCGTAAGGCTGAGGACACGTGTGACACGACCGATTGTCCGGACTGCCGGAAGGGTATCGTTTCACCCCTATCGGCTAGTTCTGATGAGATTAATTGACAATTACAAACATAACTATATTTAATTTGGTAAACTCAATTTACAAAATTGACAAATGTCGCGATGATTGACCCGGCGAGGCTCTTTGATCGGCCTTGTTCGACTGCGGGTGCGTTGGTTGAGAGACTGATTTGCACTGCCGAGGAAGCAGTTCATTTCCGCCTACCTTAGTGGCGTTTTGCCGGTGGAAGGGGGTAGCGTCACTTGAATCTCACAAAGATCGGTGTGCGAGGGGCTGGTACCGTTGCTGGAGGTACCTGGGCGACGAACGTTCGTCTTCGACCGTGACGACGCGTTCGACCACCCTTCACGGTCTAATTGCCCTTATCGGGCCGGGGTACACCACTCCTTGGGTTTCCCGACCGGCCATCGACTCGCCGGTAAATTTGCAGCGAGCCGTCCCGCATTTACCTCCAGGAAGGCGCAAATCCGTGTTTTTATAATACGCGATAGCCGAAATGAACAGTTTCCTCGTAGGCGGGATTACTGCTAAATTGAGGTAAAGGTTTCGAGCGGTTGGCCGTTAAGCGCACGGACCGAACCCTCCAGGTCCTGTCAATACGCGACGGAACATCCTCCCCCCGTTGCGAACGGAGAGAGCTACTGAAGCCAATATGCTAAGATTAAAACTAGTACGTTAAAGTAGCGTAGCTATCTACATATTTACATCGTGTTATTACTAATGATCAATGAATTAATCTCTTAGGATATCTCAAAAGTCTTTGGGATCTTGTAGTAGTGGTGCCAATTGGCGGAGGCTTCTTTTGTACATTCCAGTGGCTGTTTTCACCGTCACTACACGGATGATGCCGTCCGCCCCGGGATGTGTTTCGGTAATACGTCCTAATGCCCATCGGAGGGGGGGCACATTGTCCTCCTTCAGGAGCACAACAGTTCCCGTCCGGATTTCAGGTCTTCCTTGGTGCCACTTATGTCGCACCATTAGTTCATTAATATACTCCCTAGACCAGCGTTTCCAGAAGTGTGTTTTCATGCGCTGTATGTGTTGCCAGGTAGATAGGCGATTGACAGCGGTATTATGCAGGTCTAGTTCGGGTAGGCTTGTGATCGAATCACCGATGAGGAAATGGTTGGGAGTTAAAGCGAGGACGTCGTTTGGATCTGAGGAGATTGGAGTAATTGGGCGTGAATTTAGAATTGCTTCAATCTCGATGACGTACGTATTTAAATCTTCGAAGGTGAATAGAGTTTCGCCGATGGTCCTCTTCATATGGTGTTTGAAGCCGCGGACGGCAGCTTCCCACAGTCCGCCGAAGTGCGGTGCTCGGGGAGGAATGAAATGCCACTCTATTCCCTCGTTGATTAAATATCGTTCCGTCTTTTCCTTGTGTTCTGGCGATCTCAATAGTTTGAGTATCTCCTCATACTCGTTTTTCGCGCCCGTGAAATTAGTCGCGTTGTCGCAATATAGGTGGTTGGGTTTCCCTCGTCGGGCGGTGAAGCGTCTTAACGCGGCTATGAAGGCCTCGCTGGTAAGATCGCTTACCAATTCGAGGTGTACTGCTTTAACCGTTAGACAGATGAACACCGCCACGTAAGTTTTTATTCGCTTCTGATTTCGGTAGCGTTTCTCCTTAATGTAGAATGGACCACAATAGTCGACGCCGACATGAGAGAAAGGGCGCGATGGTGTGATTCGTTGTGCCGGTAGTTCACCCATCTGGTATCTGAACTCTCTCGGATTTATGCGGGCGCACTTAGTGCAATTAAAAATCACACGTCGGGTTTGATTTTTCCCGTCGATAAGCCAAAAATTACGCCGTATGGCGTATAGGGTACCTTGGACGCCCGCGTGGTAGTTTTTTAAATGCTCGTATCGAATAATTAGCTCATTAACATGGTGTGATCGTGGTAATAATGCTGGATGCTTTTGAGAATACGGTAGATTGGATTGGGCGATGCGTCCTCCGACTCTCAGAATTCCTGCGTCGTCGACGAAGGGATTTAGTGGGCGTAGTTTGTTGCCGGGAGGAAGTTCCTTTTCGGCCTTCATGTTGGTTATTTCTTTACCGAAGGACGCGGATTGAACTAGTTTGATGACGCAGTTTGTTGCGTTTTGTAGTTCTGATGTAGTGAGTTCTCCTTTGCAACCGCGGTTAGCGCTCCGGATGGTTCGGAAACGTAAGCAATATGCTATGGTACGTTTGAGTTTGGTGAAGGATGAAAATCTCCTTAGAATTCCGCTGTCTACGGGTGTCGTTAGGAGAGTGACCTTGGAGCGAGTTTCCGGAACCTCTTTGATCGTCGCTACGATATTCGTCGGCCATTTATCTTCGGCCTCGTGCAACCAAGGCGGTCCATGATACCAAGCGTGATCTTGGATCAGTTCGTCGGGTAATCGACCTCTGGATAGCACGTCCGCGGGGTTGTCCGATGTTGGTACGTGTCTCCAATACTGCGGTGGTGTAACGCGTTGTAGTTCGGCCACTCGATTCCCGACGAAGGTTTTCAATATATTAGACGGGGTCTGGATCCAATTTAACGTGATAGTGGAATCCGACCATAGATATACTTGGTTAAATTCTAGTTTTAGAGATTCCTTAGTTGTTTTGAAGAGGTTCGCTAATAGTAATGCTGCGCACAGTTCTAATCTGGGTAACGATATTACCTTTAACGGGGCTACTCGCGATTTTGAGCAGATTAGTTGTGTTAGAATCCTCCCATTACTGTCCGTAGATCTCATGTACAGGCAAGCGCCGTAAGCTCTCTCGCTCGCGTCGCAAAATCCATGTACCTGTATCTCCGTGCTATCTTCGATTATAATGTGCCTTGGTATGGCGAATTCTCCGATCCCTTGTAGTCGCGTCCTGAACTCCATCCAATCCGTGTGGATTTCCATGGGCACGGTTTCGTCCCACGCAAGACGGTGTTGCCAGAGCCTTTGCATAATGATTTTGGCTCGGACTATGACTGGACCCAGAAGCCCTAGTGGGTCGAATAACTTTGCTATTTCCGACAATACGACACGTTTCGTAGTCGTCGGCGTTGTTTCGTTGGTTTTAACGGTGTAAGTGATGAAATCCTTTTCCGGGTCCCAGAACACGCCCAAGGTTTTGATCGTTGAGTCTGTTTCGAGTAATAGCCGTCGGTTGACGGCTTCTTGATCCAGACCCTCGAGAACTCTTTTATCGTTGGAACACCATTGCCGGAGCTGGAAACCCCCTCGATGCAGTAGTGTCCTCAATTCCTCGCGTAGCCGGTAGGCGTCTTCTAAGGTGTTGGCGCCGGTCAGTACGTCGTCCATATAGAAATCGTCTCGGAGAACTGCGACTGTCCTTGGAAAGTCCTTTGCCTCGTCCTTGGCCAGTTGGTGTAAGGTGCGTACCGCAAGGAAGGGTGACGATGTTAGCCCGAAGGTAACCGTGTTGAGCTGGTATTCCTTAATCGGTTCCTG
The DNA here is from genome assembly GCA_963678675.1 of Xiphydria camelus. Classification (NCBI taxonomy): domain Eukaryota; kingdom Metazoa; phylum Arthropoda; class Insecta; order Hymenoptera; family Xiphydriidae; genus Xiphydria; species Xiphydria camelus. The sequence goes on along the minus strand of OY783192.1, from coordinate 26,973,129 downwards.
CGGGTCCTCTCTCCATAGAATTCTTTGGTATTTACGATCTTCCGGTTGTATCCAGATCTGTAGAAACATCTTTTCTACGTCGGCCGTCAATACATACCGGTGCGTGCGGAATCGCAGAATGATCGAAAATAGATCTTCTTGGATCGTGGGGCCTGTCCTGAGTGTGTCGTTGAGCGACAGTCCCGTGGTGGTTTTCGCTGAGCCGTCGAAGACGACTCGCACCTTCGTTGTCATGCTGGATTTCTTTATTACCGCATGGTGGGGAAGGTAATAGTTTCCTTGGACGGGTTCTTCTTGGGAAGTTTCGGTTATATAGCCTCGGCGTTTGTATTCTTTTAAGAGGGCGAGATATTCCTCCTTTAGCTCGGCGTCTCGGTTTAATTTACGTTCCAGATGACGAAAACGATGCAAGGCCATGCTCCGCGATTCCCCTAGTAGCGGGAGTTTTTCGTTGAACGGGAGCCTCACCGCGTATCTGCCGGTGTCTTCGCGTTTAACATTCTCGGCAAAGTGTTGTTCGCATAATTCCTCTTCCTTGGTCCAACGTAACGTGGTGTTCCTCTCCTCGATCTTCCAGAATTTTTCGATAAGCTCTTCTACGTCGGTACTGGAAGTTGTAGCTACATGGCAAGCAATTGTATTCGTTCGACCTTGACTCAGGGAGACCTCTCCCGCGATGATCCATCCCAGACGCGTTTTTTGTAGTATCGGAGACGTGGCGTTAGCCGGTTGATTTTTTACGATGGATCTAGTCTGACCCACGCATAATAAGGAGTAAAATAATCCCGCTCCGATCAAGATGTCCACTTCCGCGGGCTTGTGGAACTCTGGATCCGCTAAAGGTAGGTTCTTCGGTATTTCAATCCACTGTCGGTTGATTGGATTCGAGGGGATGAGGCCTGTGATTCGTGGAATTGTAAGTAGGTTCAAGCTTGTGGAGTAGGCATTGACCCTCGATGATATTGTCGCCTTTATTTGGTATCTCGTTCGAGTCGCTATATCGTTGAGTCCCGTGATCGGGGTACTTACCTCGTCTTCGGGCAAATGTAACAAATCTGCTAAGCTTGTTGTAATAAAATGCGACTGAGAGGCTGAATCTAAGATCGCTCGACATCTATGACGATCTCCTCGAGCGTCGGTTATGTATATCACTGCCGTGGAAAGCAGGACCTCCGTTGGTATGCTCGTCGTGAGCGTAGTGAGTGTGGTGGTCGTTGAATTTCCGGTGCTTGATGATGGTCCAGCTTCTTGATGATCCACATTGTTTGGTTGAATCTTCGTTTCCGTGCGCTCGCTTTCGAGGTGCAGGAGGGTGTTGTGTTTCTTGTGACACTACCGGCACGTGCTCGAATGACACTGCTGGGTCGTGTGATTAGATCTTAAGCAATTACCGCAGAGTTGGGATTTCTTGACGGCAGTTATTCGGTTTTGTGCGTCCATTTTCATGAAATTCGGACATTGCTGGATGTAATGTGACTGGCCGCAAATCGGGCAACCGCTCCTCATGGTAACCAGCGATTTATGGCTAGAAGGTGTGTGGTTGCGTCCTTTGTTCGTTTCTCGCGTATTGCCTGTGCTTCCGTTTTCTCCCGCAGCTTGGCTGACACGCGTGAGGAAAGAGATCATCTCCTTTAGCGCCGGCATCGCGGTGTCTTCTAAGGAATGTTCCCATTCCTTCTTCGTTGCCTTATCAATTCGCTCGTACAATAGGTGGATTATTATAGCATCCCACTGGTCTGTGGGTTGATCCAAGGATTTTAGTGACCGTAGATGTTGTTGTACGTTGTTCAATAGCTGGCGCAGACTTGACGGTGAGTCTCGTTGCGCCGCTGGTAGGGCGAAGAGTAGCGATAGATGTCGCAAGATAATCGTCCGCTGGTTATTGTACATTTCGTTCAGAAGTGCCCACGCTTCAGAGTAATTGCTGGACGTAGTTTCGAAAAACGCGATCGCGTCTGCCGCTTCGCCGCTCAAGCATGATCGCAGGTATTGTAATTTCTGGACCGCGTCGAGAGACTCCTGATTGTGAATCAATGAGATAAAGGAGTCTTTGAACGCGATCCATTTTTCGAACGCGCCGTTGAAAGACGGTAGTGTTAGTTTCGGTAATCGTGCTTGTGATTTGCTAGCCGACGCGGGGATAAGTGCAGATTTAGGTAATGCGGTAGACGCGACTGCCTCGGAGGACGCGGTTGACGCGGTTGCTTCAGGCGGGTTATTCTCGTGGCTACTATTATCGAATAGAGCGGATTGCGCGAGCGCGGTTAATTCGTAGAAGGTGTCTTCGATCTCTATTCTTTTCTCCGGTGCGCCTTCTACCTGGGGGTCTAAATCTTCTAATTGTCCCTGGATTGTGTCGAAACTTTGCCAATGTTCCTGGGCTTTGTCCAGCCTTCGTTGTAAAAGGCGTCGATCGAGCGTTGTTGGAAAGGTTTCTTCGATGAATTTCCGGAACGATGTGATTTGGGCCTTAATTACGGCTCTTTTATGTTTGAGACGCGAAATTTCTTCGTTCGCCATCTCGATTGAAGCGATATGAGGAGGGATTCGACGAGGGAATAAAGTATGGATATCGGTAATTCAATACATGCAAGCCTACCTTTACTGCCTGACCCGTCGTTGACTCGTGGCTCCCTTTGTGTAGCTGGTTGTAGCGGCGTTATGGTAGCGCTGCAGATTCCGCTCAATTGTGTACACACACTGTTCGTTTAGTTTGTCGGAAGTTCACAATCCGGTTCACGTATTTAGCCGAAAGTTCACTATCCGGCTCGAAGGACCAATTTTGTGTCCGGTCGCCGCGCGATCACTTTGTTGCGATCTCCTCAGGTCGTAAGGCTGAGGACACGTGTGACACGACCGATTGTCCGGACTGCCGGAAGGGTATCGTTTCACCCCTATCGGCTAGTTCTGATGAGATTAATTGACAATTACAAACATAACTATATTTAATTTGGTAAACTCAATTTACAAAATTGACAAATGTCGCGATGATTGACCCGGCGAGGCTCCTTGATCGGCCTTGTTCGACTGCGGGTGCGTTGGTTGAGAGACTGATTTGCACTGCCGAGGAAGCAGTTCATTTCCGCCTACCTTAGTGGCGTTTTGCCGGTGGAAGGGGGTAGCGTCACTTGAATCTCACAAAGATCGGTGTGCGAGGGGCTGGTACCGTTGCTGGAGGTACCTGGGCGACGAACGTTCGTCTTCGACCGTGACGACGCGTTCGACCACCCTTCACGGTCTAATTGCCCTTATCGGGCCGGGGTACACCACTCCTTGGGTTTCCCGACCGGCCATCGACTCGCCGGTAAATTTGCAGCGAGCCGTCCCGCATTTACCTCCAGGAAGGCGCAAATCCGTGTTTTTATAATACGCGATAGCCGAAATGAACAGTTTCCTCGTAGGCGGGATTACTGCTAAATTGAGGTAAAGGTTTCGAGCGGTTGGCCGTTAAGCGCACGGACCGAACCCTCCAGGTCCTGTCAATACGCGACGGAACACAGATCGCTTGGTAAAAATTGATTGAAAGTACTATGTAAAAAGTTCTCAATAGATTAGATAAATTTCATCGTATTTATATAACAGAAATTCTCAATATTTAGCAAGTAATCGCGAATTTGGACGCTTAGTAAATAATTGAATTCAATGTGAACTTCATACGTTCTTAGTTTTTCTACTAATGCTTGTAGATCTAAGAGTAACTCCCAAACTTTATCATCATGGGGGATGAGATATGAGATAACTAATGGTAAAAAACGAACAAACGTCAACATTTCTGATGCTGACATGACAATCAATTTTTCCTTTATCTGGTGTGGTGTGATTTCAGATGGTTTATTTTTTTCAGCACCATAATTACATCCACGAATGAGATCATTTAATTTTTCTAAGGTGAAAAATTTCTTAGTGCGAAGAAAATATTGTATAATTTTCCCCAAGTCATAACGACAAATTCCCTCTAATACATCGTGCACTACATCAACTGACAAATTTCTCAATGGATGAAAATCATTAATTCCGGACAAAATACACTTTTCGCGAATTCCGGTTTCTTTTTCATTATTTTGTAACACATGCTCATCATAATTTTCCGGCGTTCGTAGTTCACATTGAGTTTCATCAAGTACATGAGCGATGTCAGTTCTGTTTGTTAAGGTATTTGAATGGTGACAGTCTTATTCAAATTTTTTGCTTCAGGACTTAGTACAACTGATCACAAACTGTATTACGCACGAACGAAACTTTTGAGTAACTCTGTACTCTGAGCTCCTTGCTACACAGAGACCTCCTGTGTACAAATGTACCTCACACATATACACTGCCTGGCCCGATAATCGTGGCAACAGTGCTTCTCTCTCCTTAGAATACCGCTATGTGCCTGCCACTACGTGCCGTAGTGGGGGCTGCCGCGCCATGCCACTGACTATTCCCTCTCCGGTAGCAAAAGTACTACTGAGTCCCATAGTCACAGGAGAAGGCTAAATCAGCTGTGCGCACTGTTGCCACATCATCGTTACTCGTCCCCACCACTTTACAGTTTCAAGAAAAATCTCAGATTTTAAGATATAATTTTTCTGAAACTATATGGCTCAGCACTTCCAGTTTTTGTGAACATAATCCTACAATATCATTTTATTCGCCGTTAGTTTTTCTTTAACATTGTAAGATTGGTTCTGTAGTTATAGCTCAAAACGTCACTGAGGTACCGTCTTTCTACATGTTAGCCATTGAAAGTCAGTGTAGAAAATACTACTTTAAATTAACATTTTCTTTTAAACTACATGGCTCAGCGTTTTGAAATTTTAGGAATCGATGGGTAATATTTCAGTCTTTTGATTGGCAAAATTTCATGAGATTCGTAAGAAAAACGCAAAACCATGGAAATACCTTAAGCAAAATCTGCAGAATTTTTTTTGATTAGTACTTTCAGTAAAACATAATAATGTCTGAAGACCTAAATTGTCCCCCGATACTAATGCAAGAGAGTTTAAAATAGATAGTTTCTTTCTCACCAGTTGTCAGCGTAACTGTAATTCCATTTTGTTCTAAATACATTAAGGGGGAAAGCCACTGTGATGACCGGAAAATGTAGAATAACTTTGTGAATTTTTTCTGATTAAAATAAAAAACGAGGGAAAAAACTTTTACAACTACATGAAGGTACATATATTTTAGTATATTAGAAAAAAAAAAACCAATACATAATATCAATAAACTACACAATAATACGCGATGCCGTAAAGCTTCTCTGAAAAATGTTTGGCGCATGGGCGCCATTGCTGTGTCCGAATGGTATATCCAAACCAAAAAAATCAATTATTTTCTTAAACTACACGAGTCTAGCTTCAGTTAAGCGTACGGATTTATAAAAATTTTAATTTTTAACAAAGTAACGCATGTTTAAAGATAGAACTTCGAAATTTAGAGAAAAATTGCTCAGTTTTTTAATTATATCTCAACAAGTAATCGCTTAATCGAAAAAATCATACGCTTAACTGAAGATAATTCTTTTAAAAATATTCTGTGAAAATTTCAAGGTAATCGGATAAAAATTGACTGAGTTATGATGGCGCCCAGTTGGAAAAATGTAGTTTCGAGATAAAAGCCTTTAAAACCGCGCGGTCAAGTTCGAGCGTATGCGCTTACTCACACAAAACCTTTCATAACTCCATAAAATTTTCGAATTTCGGTTTGAAACTTAGGGAACAGATTCTTGAAACCTCGAACATTAAGAAAATGTAAAAATAAAAAAATCTATTTTTTGAACATATCACAGTGGCTTTCCCCCTTAACTCATCTTTTACACGAGAGAAGATTACAGGATTTTTAAAAACTTTCTGGTCTATGGTATTAAATAAAACAAATAAAAATATATTTTCAAGTTTTGATCGATAAGCAGGAGGTAAACATGGTATAGATAAATAAACAGCACCACATTTACTAATACCCTTATGAGCCCCTAATGGGTTATTAGTTTCGTAGTCGTCGAAATATAAGCATAATGTGGGATAACAAATTTTCCTGAATGATTAGCTCTAAGATTTCTCCACAAAGGACCCTCAATAAAATTAGAAAAAATGGGCGAGTCATCAGATAAAGAATGCATGTAATCTATTGTTTCTTTAAAAATTCTATTCCCGCATCAAGATGTCACTATAAGAGTAGAAAATCAATGTGATACATCTGTGTAGTTAAATTGTAGAAAAATATAAAAATAACATACACACAGCACGCTTTCGACATTTAATTGCGTCGTAATGCAAAAATGATGCGTAATTTGACTACAATTTTACGTATATCGGTGCACTTTTCAAAGCATTTTATACGGTCTTTATATGCCGGCAAAATTTATACAATATACGCGGACGCATCAGTGCACAATTCTGCCGTCATAATGTAGACGACATACCATCAGATGTCTATCTGGAATACGAAAGTTTCTCGCGTGAGCTCGAAAATCTGGGCCCTCTCTCTCTCTCTCTCTCTCTCTCTCTCTCCTTCGGACGACACTGTCCGATGGTTCGCATCGTATCTGGAGGGACGATGGCAGGCAATTAAAAAATCTGATGGCACTCTCACTGGCTGGCAGGCCACCAACACTGGAGTTCCGCAGGGCTCAGTTCTAGGTCCGCTGCTTTTTTCTATCTTCATTAATGACATTGGGTCAGTCATCAAAAATGCAAAGAGGCTAATTTACGCGGATGATCTACAAATCTATCGGAGCTGTCCCCCTGAAGAGATTGACAGTTGTATCATGAGTCTCAACGAGGACATCGACAGAATTAAACGATGGGCTAGTGACAACTCGCTGAACCTCAACATCAACAAAACCAAAGCGATTATTCTTGGAAATAAGCGATTCATTAACTTGCTTAAATCCTCGGATCTTCCACCATTAGGTTGCAACTCTGAGCGTATACCCTTTGTTGACTCTGTCAAAAACCTCGGTATTATCATCGACTCCAAACTCACTTTCAAAGAGCACGTTCAACATGTCACCTCCAAAGTCAACCGAGCCTTCTACCAACTGCAACAAATGAGGCCATATACCAATACAGACCTACGGAAAACTTTGATTAACTCTCTGATTTTACCTCATTTAGAATACTGCTCAATTGTTCTTAATGGCTGTGGAGCCACCCTTGACCTCAAGCTACAACGACTCGTAAACCGTGGTATTCGCTACATCTTTGGACTGCCACGCGATACCTCAATCAGCTCCTACAGAATCAAGCTTGGCTGGCTGTCAGTTGAAAATCGGCGCAAACTACACTTGGCAATTCTCACTTACAAGGTCCTCAACACGAGGCAACCTGAATTCCTAGCCGATTTGCTCTTTTACTACACCACACGAGCTACCAGCCGTTCTTACACATGCCCTTACACTAACTACTCCTCCTCATCGGACCGACTCTTACAAAGCCTCCTTTGCCGTTGCTGCCCCCTACGTGTGGAATGCCTTCCCTAGGGAAGTTCTCGAGGCTCCTTCACTCGGCTCCTTTAAGAGTAAAGCTCAACAGTGGCTACTGGATGCGGATAGAAACCGTAGTTAATTATCGATAGGCAATATTTAAGTTAATTGTCAATATTCTATGTCTTCACCTTGAGATACTGCTTGTTGATTTGAATTCTTCCTACTTATTTTGTTTAATTGATTTTACTTAAATGTTTTTGTTTACCAACGTGTTTATATCATTATATCATTATATTATGTACATTATTACTTGTTATTATACTTACACTTTTATTCTGTTACTATGCTTGCACTACGCCCACGCTATTTTTTACATACTCGCTTATATTATTATTACTCGTTATGCTTTATACCTCTGCGCTGCTGCTGTTTGATTTGGTATTATTTAATTGTTTTTTACTTAACTGTTTTGTTTATCTACGTGTTTACGATTGTTAACTTTAAATGAGAGAGAACGCTTATTCATTATGCTTACACACTATTACTATTTTATTGCGCTCATACTTTCTATGTATCCGCTTAAAGTCTATTATATTTGCTTACGCTGTTTTAAAATTGTATACTATACGCTTGCCCTGATTTCAGGGCATTATGATTTGTTCTATTTGAACAATAAACATTTCATCAATCAATCAATCAATCAATCCTTCATTGGCTTCCTCCGTGGGGTTGAAATCTCCGCAAACCCGATCTTTACGATTCGGACGGCAAGCCGAAGAATACCACACGAGCGCGACATTCAATCGCACGACGCGTTCGCAGACGAAGAGATCGACGCCGTCAGTAAAGAGCTGCGAAAGTACGGCATTCAAATGCCGGCCTTCCAGAAGATAGGAGGACTCTTGACGAACGACATGCCAGGCGACACCGCGGCTCTGCACGCGGCCGTAATCGCGGTCAATCAATCATTATCCGACGAGGTTCGTGCACGTAACGAAAGAAACGTTGCCGCTGACGCGAAGAAGCTTTTTCCGGTGTTAACGAATTTACGATGCATTTGAAGGATCGCCACGCGTTCCTGGACGCGCTTAAAAACCCGACCGTGCGCTTGGAGAACGTCGATCCGCGCTACATCGACGACTATTATCGAGTCCTTTTGCGAGCCAGGGATGCGAAGACTCAGGCTGCGCTCGACAGGGTATGTCGTCAGAGTTTGAGTCATTTTGATAGCGAGAGGGTGATTGACGAAACGTGCTCTCTCCCTTTTACGCGCCTATTCGATAAACACATCTCCTTCCCTTTTATCAGTCCCTGAACGACAGTTATGTGCCGGACGCTTACGACGAGCTACTGACTCAGGCAGAAATTCAGGGGCACGTTAATAATGTTAACGGTACGTTGAAAATGTCTAATTTTTGTTAACTAACTCCTTCTCGTTGAGAAAGGAACCCCTTTACTCGGTATACTCGTTTAAATATATTAATCGAACTCGATATTCTTCAGCTCGCCGCACGTGGGAGAACGTCGAAGAGGGCGTGCGTCTAGGAACGGACGATTTGATAGCTGCTCTGCTTGCTCCTGTACTTCGGTTGAAGGTATCGTAACGTATAATTACGTCAGAATTGTTATAGAAAAAGATATCACCCGAAGAAAGGGGGGGGGCAATCCTTCCTCATCTTCACTGCCGCAGTATAAAGCAGTGGCATGAAAAGTCATCCTTACGCGTCGATCGAAACGTTTCTTCCAGCACGTCTCGCGCGAAAACGCAGATTCTTATAGAGACGCGCTCGGACGCTTGACGCAGAGTCCCGAATGGCAGAGAGAATATCCGGAGAACGGTCAGAGCTGGCGCGCCTTGCTGCGAAAGGCGATCGATTCGGCAAACGAAGCTGCTGATGCATCTCGAAGAAGTAAGTGTCTCTTTTAGGGCTTTCACACACAATTGGAAGAATAAGAATAAGCACTGTCGCGTGGAGCAATCTAATGGTCCCACCGATATTTCCTATTTGTCTACTTCTCGTGATCTATCCAGCCATGTTAACCGCTGCCGATTATTGCCGATACAGCAGCTTCAACTGCATTCAAAATTGCGAGCATTAAAAGTTCCCGATTCATTTTGTTGCGTTTAAATTCCTTTTAGACATTTCCAAGTGGCGATCATATTGGGAATAGTGATAAGGAAGTTTGTGCCACTAATGATTATATGGCTTTACAGGACACAATGCTTATACTTATTCTTCTAATCGCGTGACGTAAGATTCGCCGCCGCTACGAATGTCCATCATTCACAGGAGATCAAGCCGTCCAAGCGGTAAACGCGAGATTGCAGAACGGAACGCAAGACGAATTCTATCGGGCCTTAATCAGACAAGACCTGGGCTTGGCGAGTCGCGTTGACGAGTACGCGACTGCGTTGTATTACGAGGAAATGAGAGTCGACCGTGCAGAATCCAAGGTATGCGCATAAATCGCAAAACGTAGAGAAAAGCATCGCGGTACACGGAAAATAATTTCACGCGTCTCTCTCGCAGAAGGACCTATCCTACGACGACATAGCAGCGAGCTTACGCGTACTCTCGGTGATAGCGGCGATCAGCAAAGCGGTCGATACCGCGAATCCTGAACTGGTGTACAAGGCTCTGAGTAATCCCGACGCTTACGTTTGCGTAAGTAGAATATGTGCAGTATTCCAAATTAGAGGTGCGCCTAAAGTCATTAGACGAATTGTCGATACTTTTAAGTCTTCGAATTGTCAATGCTGAATTTCAACGACTGTCATTGACAGTGAGACATTTTCAGCCAGTAACACAACAGTTATTACTGCCAGCTATCAACCTAACTACCAGATATACGATTGTAAAATTGTCTGTCGTCTGATTAGTTCTGGCACACCTCTAATTTGGATTAGTATACACTGAGAGAAGTAATTGCTGGTGCTAAAAAAAATGTTTTCTTCGCGCGAAACAATATTTAAGAAACTCGAGTAATTGTTTTTCTTTTTTTCGCGCAGGAAGAATTTCTTAAATCAAGAATATGTATTCTTTGACCAAAAACCTGCATTTTTAAACATTTCTAAGATCATTATGTTCTTGATTCAAGAAATATCTGTACGACATTAGCAAGTATTTCTCTCAGTGCATGGCGCGTCGAGCGTATTTCACGCGAAAATCCAAAACAGTCCGCTTAGAAATGTGTCTTTATCTAATTGCGCTTTGATCACTTTCAGGATCTGGACGAGGAGAACAGAGTCAAGTATAACCGAGCACTGGCGGCGGCGCGACGTCAGAAGATATTGGTGGGAGAAGAATGCACGCTGCTCACGTACATGGACATTCAAGAGTGCATCGATCTTGTCAACAGGCAGTGCGAGGAGGACACCGAAGGTACGTTTCTGAACGATCCTACACTGAGAGAAATAACTGCTACACTCTCTGAGAGAGATGATTGTTACTGTCAAAACAATCTTTCTTGAATCGAGAAAACATGATCTTACAAATTTTTAAGAATACAGACTCTTGGTAGAAGAATTAATATACTTGATTCAAGAATATCTTCATCAGGACAAGAAATTACAAATATCATCTTGCACGAGGCAAATCATGGCTTGATCCTGGAATTAATTATATCATATTTTTTTTGATTGAAGAAAATATTCTTTTGGAACACCAACAATTATTTCTCTCAGTGTACAATCGCACCACTGTACACGAATCCATGGAACAGTTTCGCTATAGCCCCGTCGGGTTGTCTTTCGTCTGCACAGTTATTCATCTACTGAGGAAGCTGAATGACGCCGTAGTGGAGAGCAATCGACGGGATCTCACGAAAGCGCTTCAGGAGGTTTCGTCGAAATTGGAAACTCCTGTCTGTCCGGACGACGTATCGCTGTACATCATCTTATTTAAGAAATGCCTCGAGGAGAACCACTCGGACGGCTCCGAATTGTGGCTGGAAGATATCGAGAGTGTATCGACGACCGTCGCTTCGGAAGCGGAGGAGGTGCAAGACGGTAATTTCCCTCATGGAACAGCACCGGGTCTGAGCGCTTCCCTCTCCGGTTAAGAGAGTACCGAGTAATCCGTACGACCACGTTTTTCAGTCTGCGGTTTGCTGAGGGAAATCAACGTGGCGCTCGAACGGAACGACACACTCTTCGTGATCAAGTGCATAAGGGCGTTGGACATAAAGGTGTCCGACAAACTCGGAGGACGGTGCATCGAGGCGTTGAAGAGCTTGAAACGAGATAAGGTTTGCAAAATCCGTTCAATCTGTGGACGTGTCGCGTCACTAACGCCAAAAAGTCGTATATGACGTTTTACGTCCTTTTGTCATTGCAAAAGCCGAAACTGTTTATAAAAAAATTTTTTCTCGCAATTGATAGAAATACGTAAAAGTGCTGAAATGGTAAAATAAAAATTTGAAAAACTAAAGGTAAAAAGGACATACCGTATAAGACTAAACTTATTCGCCATGAAAGAAATTTAAATCACTTTGACTTACATCGACATAAGAGACTTTGTTGCTGATATAAGAATATAATCTTCAAAAAAAGTATTATATAAATGTGAGCTAAAAGCTCATGGATAATGAGATAACAGTATTTCAAGTTTCTTTCCTTTGGAATAAAGATGCTTAAAAATACGCTCTTTTAAGATCACTTTTCGGTACAACACGACTTTTTGACATCAGTGACGACGCGGTATGTTCGGAACAAGAAAAAAGAAAGAAAGTTACCAAAATTGTACCGCAATACAGGCATACTTCAACACCTGCCCGTACGTGAGGTACGTTACGTCGCGAGGCAACGAGTCCTACTTAGATCTCGAGACGAGCTATTACACTTGGGATCGGCCGGAGTACTTATCAGAATCCCGCTACATCACGAGGGAGGACATAGAGGTGAGTTATCGCGCGTCGTATTATATTTGTAGTTTTCGGATCGAATCCCAATCGAGACACTCTTCCATCGCAGAAAATCGCGAGGAAAGTCGCCGCGGAAGAGGTTCACGCGCGCTCGACGAGGATCAACGAGGACGCCGTCGTGAAGCTGCAAGCCCGCGCTCGCGGATACCTGCTGCGGAAGAAAATCTCGGACCGGTACGCTCACTTCGACGAGAACGAGGCGAAGATCGTACGGATTCAAGCGTGGTGGAGGGCCGTCTCGGCTCGCCGGCGTTACGCCGCGATGCTGGAGGAGAGGTCGAGACAGACCGCCGCGATTGCGGCCAACAGATCAGCGCAGGCAAGGACCAGGCATCGGAGCACCCTGGAGCGCTATAAGACGGAGGAGGAGAAGATTGCGAAGATACAGGCGCTGTGGCGGGGACGCGCCGCGCGGAGAGCCTTTCACTCCCTCCTGCGGCTGGAAAAGCCGTCGTTTTCCGTGGTCCGGCACTTTTCGTCAATTTTGAACTTCAACGCCGAAGACTACGACAAAGAGCTTCAGCTGCAGGTACGCAATTCCCGAGGACGATTCCGTCGACGCGGAGAGACGATGTCGCTGAGTCGACGCGTTTCGTTGCAGCAACTCAAGGCCGAGGTGGTCAAGGCGATACGTCACAATCGGAATCTCTCTCAGCAACTGGACGGCATGGATATAAAGATCGGTCTCCTCGTGCAGAACAGAATCACCCTTCAAGTAAAGCGTCGACGGAATGCCAAGCGGAGCGCGAAAGTGGTGACGATTTTACGAACCGCGCGTTTCGCCGTTTCAGGACGTGGTGGCGCACGGGAAGAGCTTGGAGTCCCTGGCGAAGGAGAAGAGCGCGCAGAAGATGCGGAAGAACTCGTTTTCCGAAACGGGCGCGACGCACAAGGGACTGAAATCGTTGACGAAGGAGGGCAGAAGGATGCTCGAAGGCTACCAACACCTTTTCTACGCGCTGCAGACCAATCCGACGTACTTGTCGAAATTGCTGTTCCTCTTGCCGCAGAGCAAGTCTAACAAGTTCCTGGAGAACGTTATTTTGACGCTGTTCAATTTCGGATCCAATGCGAGAGAGGAGTACCTGTTACTGAAACTCTTTAGGAGCGCGCTTCAGGAAGAGATTCGGTACGTATGCGTACACCGAGAGAAATTGCTGATGATGAAAAAATGTTAACTTCGATCAAAAACATGACATAAATTTCAAGATTTAGGGTTTTCTTCGTGCAAGAGAATACATGTAATCCTATTTTCTCTTTTTTTCTTCCAAAATTTCCCATCTTCCCGTAAAATGAAACAAATAGGGTCTGGGAAACCTGTTTTTGACACTAGCTATTATTTATCTCAATGTATACGTACAGAGAGTTCGATCTTAAAAAATTTCACACCCCTACGAGCTTCTCATTGCGACGTTTTTCAGGTGTAAGTACCAAAAGCCCTCGGAAGTCGTCACGGAGAGTCCCTTGGTCCTGAAGATGGTCGTCAATTACGCGAGGCAATTGAACGGCCAAAAGGCGTTGCGCCAAATAGTCGGGCCGATAATCGAAAAGGTCCTAGCCGACAAGAGCATAAATATAGAAACGAACCCCGTGGACATCTACAAGTGCTGGCGAAATCAATTAGAGATGGAAACCGGGGAGAATCTGTAAGTCGCGTTGGCGTTTCACTGTTCGATGATTCGGCGCTCTTCGCGTGATGTCGACAATTTTCAATTTTGCTCTATTCGCAGTGATCTCCCGTACACCGTATCGCAAGAGCAGGCGTTAAACTGCCAACAAGTACAGGAAAGGTTGGGAAACGGCATACAAATGCTCGAGAGCACGGTCTCGGAATTTTTATCGAGGATCACGGGATCACGCGACCTGATACCTTACGGCATGCTGTACATGTCGAAAGTGCTGAACGACACCCTGAGGGAAAAGTTTCCCCGCGCTCCGGAAAAGGACATTTTAAAGGTCGTCGGGAACCTGATCTATTATCACTTCATCAACGCGGCCATAGTCGCGCCCGACGCCTTCGACATCGTCACCCTTCCCGTGAACAGATTCCTGTCGAACGACCAGAGGCGAAACCTGGCGAGCATCGCGAAGATACTGCAATTCGCGGCGTCGAAGAAAGGAGTAAGCGCCCTCGATGGAATTTCTCTCCTATTTCGTATTTTGATACCCCGATGGAAAAATTGTTGTAACAAATTTCTACAAAACTGACGTTTTTTTTTTGACGTTATGTAGTAATTGGCACTTCTTCAGGTATCAGAGAAATGTCAAAAAATATTCACTATACTTTCATGCACCAAAACTTACCTGAAAACGTTTAATAAACACTAACAAATATCCGGACAAATCTGTCAAATTCTGCAAAATTTCGGAAGTTTTGAGTATGTATTTTAAAAAAAATTTTTAATTTTCCAAATATCCACGAATTTCAGTTAGTCTGAAATTTTTTAAAATTTGTTAGAATTTTATCAGATGCTTGTTTATCCGAATTTTTTAAAACTATTGCAAAATTTCTGAAATGTTAAACTCAGAAAATTACTGTATTTCAGTTAGTCAGAAATCTCAGAATTTTGTCAGATATTTGTTTTAATTTTTCCAGATTTTCTAGAAAAGTTTTGATGCACGAAAGTAAAACAAATATTTTAATGGACATTTCTCTAATAAACTCTGATACTTCCCTGAAAATATTCCAGTTACTACAGAATGTCCGAAAACAAATCCGAGTATCTCAGAGTTTTGCAGAAATTTATCAGAGAAACTTTTCCATCAGGGTTCCGAGATCGTAGATCCTAATCGACTCTGATTTTCTCTTCTCGATCTTCAGTTCGGAGAGGAGGCCACGCACCTCGTGCGCTTGAACCCGTTCATAATAGAGTGTCACGAAAAGTTCAAGAAGTTCTTCCACTACTGCTGCCAGATCGAGGAGCTGGACGATCACTTTAGCATTCACGAGTACACCGAGGCTACCCTGATCCAGAAGCCCGACATCTACATATCGTTGCAGGTAACGAATTGCGTGACACGGGAGACAACCATCTCGCGTCTATTCCTCACGTAAACGATCGCGAATTTATCTGCAGGAAATCTGCGACACGCACGGTTTGTTGGTCGAATATCAATATCAAATAGCGCCTGACCCCTTGGATCCTCTGCACGAATTACTGGACGATCTGGGACCGATATCGACCGTCGCGTCTTTGCTGGGCATAAGTAAGCAGCGAGCGCGATTTAAAGTTCCGTTCGCGTTCGCCGGAAACCTCGATTCCTCACGATTTGCGATTTTCCACACAGCCGACGCGGTGTGCGAGCCCAACGTGGCCCGTTTCGGAAAGACCGAGGTTTGCCTCACCCTGACGAATAAATTCGAGGTGCCGGAAACCGACGAGACGAACTCGAATAAGCTGTTCATCAAGACGAAGGAACTGTTGGTCTCGGTTTTTCAATTTTTAAAGGGCGATACTCTGGTGGACGCCCTGGAAGCTACGTCGTCACCGATTCAAGAGAGGTTGTACGACGTGAAGAACACCTCCATGACAACTGCCGTCGACATAATACAAAGAAGGTACCAACGCAATTTCCTCTCCGTCGGATAACACCTGAAATCCCTCAAGCGACATTCACTCTCGGCACCGCGCCGTCTTTCAGCTCGTCCCTGAACGACTGCAAGTTCCAACTGCGCACGTATCTCAACAAATTGGAACTCGGCGGCTGGGTTTCCCGAGCCGACGGGTACCAAAATATCGTGACCGCGGTGGCGCGAGATCTGTGCAACAAGAGCAAGTACCGTATGCTCAGGGTGAAGGAGCTGAAGACATTGCGCGCGACCAAGCAACGTCTCGATGAGAAGACCAGGTACTACGAGGAGCAGGTGCATTTCTACAACGAGTACATTCAACGTTGTTTGGAAAATCTCGGCACTGGAAAAGGGTGAGTGGGTAACGGCTTCCGAGTTCCCCGTTGAAAAAAAATCTACAGATCCTTATAAAATCCTGTAGGAATCCCACACGATTTCTTGTGCGCGGTGTCTGGCAAAATGTCAAAAAGAAATTCCCGGATTTTCATCTGAAATAGCCAAATTTCCCCGATCGCTATGAGTAGATCATTTTTCGTCGAACGAACAAACTAACTAATATTCATAGAACGGGTTATGAATATTGAGTGATAGACATTGAAATAATGTAATTTCGCCAAATCCTATTAATATTGAATGGCTTTTTTTTGAACAAGAAGGAACTTTGGTACATACACATACACATCGACGTGTCCCAAAAGAAATTACGTAACATGTAATTCAAAGTGTCTGAAATTACAATTTCAAATACACGTTATATTCCCATAAGGAATTGTACGGAATTTCTAAAGAATTTTATATGGATCTATGGGCTTTTTTACCACGAGGCTCACAACGTTCGCGAACCATTAGCAATTCCTTGCTCTTCTCGAACAGCTCATTGCACGCGCTCAAAACGACGGGCAAGGGCAGCCACGGAAAGCTAAAGTCGAAGATGACCCTGAAATACTCGGCGGCTAAATTGCAAGAGAAGGGAGTACTTTTGGAAGTGGAAGGTCTGCCGTCCTCTCAATTCAAGAACGTCATTTTCGAGATCAGCCCGACCGAGCACAACGGGATCTTCACGGTCCGAGGTAAATTTATGGGCGTCGAGATGGAGAAGCTGGACGTGGACATTCAAAAATTGCTCGAACTGCAATTCGAGGGGGCACCGATCATGGACATGTTCGGCAAAGCCAAAATCAACGTCAACTTGCTGCTGTATCTGCTCAATCGCAAGTTCTACGGTAAAACGTGATGAAAGGGATATACGAAGTGTTTCATACCGAAGAACGAAATGTCACGTTATTTCCCATCCGCATCGCTTTGATTTCCGACGCGACGAGACGTCGAACGATAAATCAAATCGATGCGGATAGGAGACACGCGACATTTTCGCACGCTCGATCGAACGAGCCTGTCACTGCAAAGCGGCGATCTCTGCCACGCGTTGCCGCGGAGAAATGCGACCGGCGTTTCGGTCGGACGACAAATGCGCGATGTTTGACAATCCAACGTCTTCCGAAGCGTCGGCGACCCCGAGAACGAAATTGCGCACGGTGGCGAGATGGCGAGGTGATTTGTACAAAAGGTGTCAAATTCCGCGGGAATTATGCGACGCGTAATTAAGGAGGTTGCTCAGGGTCTTTGCGGGGCAGGCGGTAAGGGGGAAACGCCTATGCTTATACACGGATGCCTCCGACGGCTGCCAACTTCGAATAATAAAATTTTTACTTGCGTAAAATAAAAAGATTTTGGGTAAAAAGTATTTAGAATCATTATAATTAATTATTTAAATATTTTACAAGTCGATTTTTATTTATTTATATCTCGAAAACATCATTAATAAAATGGAGATGTGGCATACGCGCATTGTAGTTTTCAGTTATTGGTAGCCCTGCGTATACGCCGCACGCGCCGCACGGCAGCCGCCTTCGGCACTCCACTGCACGCCTTCGTTAGTAGTCAATATAGTATTCAATGTTAGTGTTGATATTTGGTAAAAATGAAAAGGTGGAAGGGTAAAATCCAATCGGAGAAACAATATAATCATCGGCTAAAACAAGTGGAAGGTGGCCAGCGTCGAAAGAAAATTCTTGAGTCAGACGATGAATTCGCAGTCGTGGGCCGACGTATAGTCGATTTAAAGGTTATGGCAAAGCACATGCTAATAAATACGCTTATTTCCAACGAAATAAAGAAGAGAATGGCTAATGCAGGCATAAGTTACGGTCTTATAAAGCAAGCGTATAACGAAGGAAGCAATGCGGTCATCTCACTACTCGAGAAAAAGGAGAATGGGAAAAAACAAGTTATAAAAACAAAAAAAATGCTGGATACGATTATAAATCATACATCATAACAGTAGCCGGCTCGATAGCAAAATGGCAACTAGCAACGTAGCTCGTATTCTGTTCGGTCGTGTATCTCTTCTGAAGCATAATACGCGACGAATTGCATCGATCATTAAATTCTACTCGAGTAGTGCTTCAAATTATGAATTTATCAAAGTCGAGGCAACTGGTGAAAAGAAAAATGTAGGGCTTATCACCTTGAACAGGCCAAAAGCATTGAACGCCCTTTGCAACAGTCTTATGGACGAGCTGAGCGACGCTGTGCAAAAATTTGATAAGGATGAAAGCGTTGGGGCAGTCATTATAACTGGAAGTGAAAAAGCATTCGCCGCGGGAGCGGACATTAAAGAGATGATGTCTAATACGTACTCTGGAAACATTAGAATCAATTTCCTAGCGAACTGGACTAACGTAGCGAAGGTCAACAAGCCGGTTATTGCCGCGGTGAACGGTTATGCTTTAGGTGGCGGTTGTGAATTGGCCATGATGTGTGACATCATTTATGCCGGGGATAAGGCAAAATTCGGTCAACCGGAAATAACGATAGGTACCATCCCCGGTGCCGGTGGTACCCAACGCTTAACCAGGGTCGTAGGGAAGAGCAAAGCTATGGAAATCGTGCTCACTGGAAATCAAATAACGGCTGAGGAAGCCCAAAAGTACGGTTTGGTGAGCAAGGTGGTCCCAGCGGATAAGCTAATAGAGGAAGCTATCAAGCTCGGCGAGAAAATCGCCTCTCACTCGCAGATCGCTGTTGCCATAGCAAAGGAATCCATTAACGCAGCCTACGAAACCACATTGCAGGAAGGACTTCGTTTTGAAAGAAGATTGTTCCAGGCAACATTCGCTACGGCTGATCAAAAGGAGGGCATGAAAGCTTTCGCCGAAAAACGCCCACCGAAATTTACTAATATGTAATATACCAGACGAGAATTACCTTCCGTCTATCTCGGTAATTGGTGAAGTGGACTTCACAACGGAGAGATCTATTTTTTACATAAAGAATTTTTTACATTTTATCGAGTATGCATCCATTTAATTTGAGATTACTGCAGTCAATTATTTAAGCGCATCAGCGGCTGTGCAGTCTCGTTGTTGGAAAACGGCAAGAAAACGCCACGCTTATTCTTGGAGTGCGTGTATGAATATTCGATATTTTAGATGTGTCGATATGTATATCGCAGTACGATTCGGTCGTTAGAAAGACTTCAAAACTTTCAGAATTTTAGTACAGCTATCCCAACCTTACTGCGGTATATATTCTTGGACAATCAGGTACAAGCATTTAATAATGGATAATTGCACTTTGTACTTTCATAATCTATAGTAGATATATATGATGTCCCATATGTGTCGAATAAAGTTTCTGTTCGAATGTATTATAAAAAAAAAAAATCATTTCCAAGAGCTGTCTGATTAGATGTATAAGCGATAAACTTTTTTATGTTTAAGTGTTTCTGTTTTCTGTTTGTTAATGTCATTTGATATCTTCGTAATAAACAGATTTTAATTATGATTGTTTTTCGTATTTATTACATTGTATTACGCTCCCGTGTATTTACAAGAAAAAAACAAAAATGGTAAAAGCAATAAAAAAAACAACTATGGTAAGAAATATTGAAATGATCTTCGTCGCGCTGCAGCAAGAAATTTCATTTATAATCGGAGAACAACAGTTTGTACGTTCGAATTCAGCGCCAATTCAAGATGGTCGACTCGATAGCGACGTTGCCACGCGTCGTACTGTGTTTTATTATTTTACGGCAGCCAGCTACAATTTTCCTTTTTATTTTATTAATATCTCGATTACGACGTAGACAAAACGTTTTGCTCTGCGCAGAAATTATTCATAAAAATGTAAAGAATCTGTTACATCTATTTCTATTCAATTCTTACCATTTTTGTAAAAGCATGAGTATTTTATTAGAATTTTGGTACAGATTTCGCTATGTCGCCTGCGTATTAGACCGTAACTTTAATAATTAATTTCTGGAAAACAAAAAAGACGAATCATCTGAAATTTTGTACAGATTCGTAATATGTTTTCGTCAATAACCTCAAAAAATTTCAGTGCTTTCTAACCATTTTGCGTTAGCTGAGCAACCTCCTTAATTAAATGTGGCCTTCTATCAATTTCGATACCATTTTCATCATCAAATGATGATAAAATATCGTCGTAAAATAAATTCATGTCCGATATAGTATTGCACAGCAGTGAAACTTCGACTTTGAGGTTATGTTGATCTACGTTAATCACTGGTTAGGTTCCTAATTGGCCAAAAATGGCTGATTAAGTTCAACGGTGATTATCTCACTTTAATTATGGTTTAAAAATTGGTGGAACGCAAGAGCATGATTAAATTAAGCTAATCGGGAATTAACAATTTAATCAGAGTTGGTGGTTTCGGCCCTTAGAAAGTAAGTATTCGAACTTGCGATTAGTGCAATATATATGTATGTATTATATATTTCTTTGATAGGGATTAGGTGTGCGTGATTTCTTCCATTCAGGATGATGCGAGAAAAGTAACGATACAAGTATATTTCACAGAGAACAGAAAACGTGTGTAGACTCTTACATGACGGAAACTAAAAACTGAAGACTAATAGTAACTAGACGTAACGGTAACTAAAACGATGCAGGACGCTATCGCCTAGGTGGCGTGACGGTGGGAGTCAGGGGTAACAATCTTATATAGGTAAAAGCAAATTACTCCAACACTCCCGCTTTGGTTTTACACTGCTTTGGTCTGTAATTTTTTTTTTTTTTTTGGTCTCAGTCCTCGCCTGGTGGAAGGTGCTTGGGTTGAATTCCAAGCGCTTCTCGGTGGTATCTGTGCTGCTGCCGTGGTAGCGGCTTTGTCAGGATGTCCGCGTGCTGTTCCTTTGACGCCACCCACTCCAATGCGAAATCCTTTTCGGCGTGCCTCTCTCTGATATAATGGAATCGGACGTCTATGTGTTTGACCCGCTTATGGAAAACCGGGTTCTTGATCAGGCTTATTGCGCTCTGGTTGTCCATGAAGAGCGTCGTCGGGACGTTCTTTACGTTTAGCAGCTCCTTGATCAAACTCTTTGTCCAGGCTATTTCCTTGGCTGTTTGACATGCAGCCATGTATTCTGCATCCGTGGTTGACAGTGCGACGACCTGTTGCCTTTGTGAGTTCCAGGATATTGTTGCTGATGCCAGCTTGAGAGCGTATCCCGTCGTCGATCGTCGTGTCTGCAGATCTCCCGCGTAATCTGCGTCGCTGTATGCGAGTAGTTCTTTTTCCTTGTCGCATTTGAATCGAAGCCCGTGATTTATTGTGCCTTTCAGGTACTTCAATATTCGCTTAACGGCTTTCCAGTGAGTTGTTGTCGGGTTCTCGAGATACCTGCTTGCCTGGTTCACTGCGAATGTTATGTCAGGTCTTGTTACTATCGATAAGTATATCAGACTTCCGACCGCCTCGCGATATGGCGCCGTTGTGACGTCTTCTGGTTCTCCCGCATGACCGAGCGGATATAGTTGCTGGTTTGGATCTGCTGGGATAGCTACAGGGTTGGCCTCTTCTACTCGGAATCTTTCCAGAACTCTTCTCGTATACGCCTCTTGGTGCAGGAAAATTGATCCGTCGGCCTCTCGTTCTATGTGGATTCCTAGAAATAAATCTGCCTCGTTGTGAGTTATTTCGAATTCGCTCTTCAGTTCTGCAAGGAGTTTGTCGATCAGAGCTCTGTCCTTCGCCACGATTAGTCCGTCGTCAATGTATATTGCCAATATTAAATCCTGGTTCTTCTTTTGGCATATAAACACGCATGGATCTGCTTCGGTCCCTTTCAGACTGAATCTTTTCAGGAATTCAGTGAAACGACGGTTCCAGCATCGAGAGGACTGCTTCAACCCGTACAAGCTTCGATTTAGCTTGCAAACTCTTCCGCTTGCATCGTCGTAGCCCTCTGGTTGTTGCATATAGATGACTTCGTCGATGTCGCCGTATAAGAATGCAGTCTTCACGTCGAACTGCTTTATCTGCATAGATTCGGATGCGGCTATAGCGAGAATAGCGCGGATTGAGTCAAATCGGACTACAGGGCTGTGGGTTTCCTGATAGTCGATGCCCTCTCTTTGGCGAAATCCCCGTGCTACTAGTCTCGCTTTATGCCGCTTGACGTTGCCAATTGCATCTCGCTTTAATTTATACGTCCATTTGCAGTCGATGATGTTCGTATCTGTCGGGGTATTCACGAGCTCCCAGACGTTGTTCTGCCTGAGAGACTCGAGCTCCTTATCCATTGCTCTTTTCCACTTCGCTCTGTTTTCGCCTTGTGTTGCCTCGTGGTATGACAGAGGTTCCTGATTCTCCGCTAAAAATATATCGCCGAGGAAATCACGAAATTTTACGGGAGGTCTCAGCGTACTTCTGTCTCGAAGGTCGTGCGCCTCGTTCTCGGGTTGGGCTGCTTCGTTGTTTTCTTCTATATCTCCCGCTGCTTGTTGTAGCTCTTCCTCGTTGTTCGGTTCATCCGGTCTCATTTCCTCTTCGTGTTCTTGTTCTTCTTCCGGTTCCTCTGCGTTCTGTAATGGCTCGAGCTCGTCCTCGGAATCTTCGTGCTCCTCCGGGGGACGTTCGATGCCCAGCCAAATCTCCTCGTCGTTGCGTTCGCTTGGTGCGACCGCCGGTTCGACTCTTCCCGAGAAAACTATGTCTCTGGCCGTCTCAGTTCTGTTTCTGTCTGGAAACCACACTCTGAATCCTTTGGTTTCGTCTCCGTATCCTACTAGATAGCCTTTTTTTGCTTTGGCGTCCAGTGCTCGACGTTTCTCCTTTGGAATATGTACGAAGACCTCTTCGCCGAAGGCGTGCATCTCTTTCAAGTCGGGCTTACGCTGAAACCAGAGTTCTGAGGGGGTCATACCTTTGACGCTGCTCGTTCCGGTGCGATTCAGTGTGTCGACGGCCATATTAACGGCTTCTGCCCAGAATTCGGCTTTGAATCCACCAGCGAGCATCATTGTACGTGCCGCTTCCTTCAGCGTGCGATTGTCCCTCTCCGCCGATCCATTCTGCTCTGGTGTGTACGCTACAGTTCTCTGGTGTCGGATGCCGAGGCTGTCCGTTAGTTCCTTCATCTCGTTGTTAATGAATTCCAATCCATTATCTGTGCGGAGGACTCGTACTCCCGCAGGGCATTGTTTCTCGGCCTTCTTTAGGAATTTTTCGATGCGGTTCGTTGTCTCTGCTTTACTCTCGATGAAGTATACTGTTCGGAAGTGCGAGTAGTCGTCTTTTAGTAGGAGATAGTATCTCGAACCGCCTAGTGACTTGGTTGGCATAGGTCCGCAGAGATCAGCGTGTATAATTTCTCCGATGTTCTTCGTTCTTGAGTCGCTCTCCGGGAAAGGGAGTCTGTGCATCTTTCCGAGGGTGCATGCTTCGCAAAATGGATTTTTCTCACCTTTTACTGGTATTTGGAATCTACCGAGAATCTGCCTTACGTGCCTGAAGTTCTGATGTGCCAGTTTTTCGTGCCAGCTCCTCAGTGTGTCTGATGAGGTTAGGAATGCCTGCGGTGGATCGTTTCTCCATCTCGACCTTTTCGGCTCGGCATTATCGAATTGCATTATATACATTTTTCCTTTGCGAACTCCTGTTGCGATGATGCGGCCATTTTTAATTATCTCGCAGGTGGTATTTGTTGACTGCATCTCGAGGCCTTTGTCTAGGGCGGCTCCTAATGAGAACAGATTATATTTTAATTTCGGCACATATAAAACGTCGACTAGATGGTTTTCGTCCCAGCTTTCTCCGTTGAACATGATGACGTTGATGCTCCCTTTTCCATGGGCTTCGATAGATCCTCCATCGCCGATGCGAACTGGCGCTGGGGACTCGAAAGCTTCATAGGTCACGAACCGGTCCCTTCGATTGGTCATGTGGTCGCTAGCTCCGGAATCTAGGAACCATTCTGCCTCTCGTCCGGCTTGCGATGTTTCTGAGGTTAGGGCCTCGCTCACTAGGCTTTCACCGTGTAGCCTTTTCCCGGAGGCATTACTGGCCCCTTGTAGTCCCCGATGATTGTCGTCTCCCTTCCGCTGAGAGCATTCACGAGCCCAATGTCCGAACACGCCGCACTCGTAGCATCTACCTGGCCTAGATGATTCATTCGACGAACCTCCGCGTCCGCCTCGACCTCCGCGTCCACCTCGGCCGCCGCGCCCTCGTCCGGGTTTCCCACGATAAGCGTTAGTTGATAAAGCATTCGCTGCTTTGTCCTCTTGAGCTGCACTTCTCGATTCCTCTATCATGAGCCTCGCTTTCAGGTTCTCCAGAGTGCGCTCTCCCGCTGGCGCAGATTCCCATGCGCTGATGAAATGTCTGTAGCTCTCCGGCAAGGTCATCAGGATTTTGGTTATGATCATGGAGTCTGATATTTGCTCGCCCATGAGCTTCAATCTGTGTGCGATTTCCTCAAGTTTTGCGATATGCGTTGCGATGTTGTCTGTAGTTTTCTTCGTCGTGCTGTACCAGTTTTGTTGCAGCATGTGCACACTTGCTTCTGACTTCTGCTCGTAGATTGTGGTAAGTTTCAGCCACATTTCCGCTGCCGTCGAGCAGTTGATTATGTGGAGCGTTGGTTGTTCTCCGATGGTCGTGACGATTAATTTCTGCGCTGTCGCGTCGCTCTTGTTCCATTTTTCCAGGCTTTTTGTGTGTTCGGTTCGTGCGGTTGCGTTGATCTCTGCACCGAGTTCTGCTGGTTTTCGTTCCGTCCCTAAGGCAACGTTCAACGCTCCATGCGAATTGAGCAGAACTTTTATCTGAAATTTCCAGATTCCCCAGTTTTCGATGTTTTTGAGTTTAGTCACTCTCGACAACTCGCTTTCCATTATGTCGATTATATATTCCACGATCGCACGAGGGCAGGGAGATAACCTCAAAGGTCGGCTTCTTGAGTTTCGAGATTTTTCACGTTTTTACTTAACTTCTGACCAAAACTATTTCTCGCATGGTTTCCCTGGGCCCATAACCTGATAGGGATTAGGTGTGCGTGATTTCTTCCATTCAGGATGATGCGAGAAAAGTAACGATACAAGTATATTTCACAGAGAACAGAAAACGTGTGTAGACTCTTACATGACGGAAACTAAAAACTGAAGACTAATAGTAACTAGACGTAACGGTAACTAAAACGATGCAGGACGCTATCGCCTAGGTGGCGTGACGGTGGGAGTCAGGGGTAACAATCTTATATAGGTAAAAGCAAATTACTCCAACATTCTTGCTTTCCGTTTAATGGTATTTTTCTAAAAAAACTGAATGGATATATACAGAAGTCACAATACTCTGCCTGTTATAAATGCATACACAACGTGCGACTAATATGATTATAAAATAGCGTTGTATATTTTTATATCTATGAGTAGGAATAGTCGAAAATATAATAAAACTGTCACACAAATTTGAACACATCTCGCAATAAGGAAAATCAATAAAAACCTTTATACACACTACTACTTTGGTGTTTATTCCAACATATCTGAAATACATATATTATACAACACCGCGTCACATACCCACCTGCAATCGAGATTCTGAATTTCACTGGCATTCGCCTCATCATCTTTCCGCGCGTAAATATAAGACTCGGATTTTTAAGACTCTGTTTAGATCGTAGCACGAGGTATGGTGGAGAGACAAAGCTCGCCCCCTCACCATGCCTCGTCCTACGACTTAATTAAACACAGTCTGAAAAAACCACGGATTTCCGCCTAATGACATAAGATACTATTCTCTCTAAAAATTTATTTTTACAAACTTCTCATTCTCGCGCACTTAATTTTGCCTTCGCTTTAGTTTTCTCATATTTACGGACTCCGATGTCATCCTGCTGTTCAAAGTAATCTATCGTTGAGTTTATTAAATCATAAATCGTCGTACACTCTTTGCTTATTCTATACTCCACATACATAAAAAATATAAATCTGCCACCACACATTCTCCCCAATCTTTATCTGGTTTCTACTCGCAAGTGGAGCCCATTCGCTGGGACCAGCAAGACGTTCCCCGAACAATGGGTGCATTCAGCAGATCATTCCGCTCCGCAACAGTTGTGGAGCAGCTCAGTAAAAATCTGCCGAACGCGCATTCTACCGAGCGCTCCAAGTGAGCGCAAGTGGTAGCGGTCGCCATGTTTTGTAGCGAAGAAAAGTTACGCTCCACCGCTCCCGCTCACTTCCATCGAAAGAAGTTTTGGCGCATTTTATGAATGATGTCGAGCGGTGTGAACCGATGTGTCGAATTCCGTCTGTCGTGCGACGGAACATCTTATATTTTATGTATTATTACGAAAAAAAATTACATTTTCTTGCCACCGGCAATGGAGTTAATACTGTTTAGCTCTGAAGTGCTGATATAAACAACTCAATATTTTGTAACCAGAGATAACACCAGACAACAGTGATTTTGTTACTCGAACCAAACCAGGTGATTCTTATAGATTTATGTGCGCTAAAAACGAATCTAACTCTCAAATTTGCATACCACACACACGTCAGGATTTTTAAATACTTGAAGTTAAATATAAGAAAACGGGCCATTTTGGCCATATTCACGGGTCTATTACTAACTAAAAAGTTTTTTTTCGAACTTTTTAATACATTAGTTTATTGTTTCTAAACGATTTTACAAAGCCAAATTTCAATCCCAAAGTACGATTTTTCAAAGCTAAAGTACGACAAGTCAATCGTTTAAATCCACTGCGCCACGCGCCTAAATGTATCGCAGGCCACGGCCAGAACTTGTTGTCAGCAGAACAGAGAGCGCTACTTCTGAGCGTACTGAGCGGTAGCGGTTTTAGTACACGTAAATTAGACGTATAAACGTGGAATAGGAGAAATAATTTATAAAGTTTTCATATTACGTATACATTTTCCTAATGGGATCAGGAACAAAACCCTACAAAGTTCCCAATTGTCCAGTGTCCGCAACATCCCTTATTTTGCAAAAAACCACCCCCGGATCGTACATTATGTCGGTTTTTCTCAATTTTCTCGTAAACCGTTGTTGAAACGTAAAAAATGTATAGAACCATAAATATTTGCCATTAAATTCTACACAAAAATTGTTGTATAAATATGTTAGCTAATCCTTACGGAATTCTCGAAAAATACGTTTAAAGTTAAGGATAGTTTTTAGCAGGCCGTTAAAATATGTCAAGTTCAGCGAGGCGTCAACGCACTTGTGACACAGACTTGTGGTATGCGTTACGGTGGATTATTTACGAATTTTAGTCAGTGTGAAAAATGTGTATTATTATTATTATTATTATTATTATTATTATTATTTTATCCTTGTACGACATTTTTAACAAAGTTCCAGAACGAACTGCTGACTTGAGCGATCATTGCGAATTTGTAGTGGATGGTGGTAATTTGATTCACCGTGTGGCATGGCCAAAACAGAGTACATTTCGTGACATTTACTCGGCCTATGTTAACTTTATACGTAAACACTATGGTCACTATGTAACTTATTACAAAGTCTTGAACGACAAAAACGACTCTTGAAGCGCACTTCGGCTACAATTGCATTCAGTGAAAACACACTAATACACGATCAATAAAATATATTGTTAAGTAATATAGCTAACAAAGATCGTTTAATTTCTCAACTTGTCGAGAGGCTAAATTCTGAGAATATTAATACTCTTACTGCTTTAGACGATGCTGACTTACTAATCGTTACAACCGCCATCGATCTATCAAGTCAACACGACACTGTAGTTGTAGTTGGTCAGGATGTCGATCTTCTTTCTCTTATATTGCTCTTGCTCCTCAAGATAAGAATATTTTGTTTTTGAAACCAGCCCAAGGAAATATAAAGAAAAGGATTTATAGATCTTCTGATATGCAATCATCCAATGTTAGTAAAAATATTAAAGAAACTGTTCTTTTTGCACATGCGTTTAGTGGTTGTGATACCACTTTTGCATTTTTCTGAAAAGGCAAATCTCAAATCGTAAACATATTAAACAAGAGAAAGGATTTGGAAGATGTATATATTTTCAATAGTTCTCAATCTACGAAAGAGTAAATTGAAAGTGCTGGTGAGAAGTTCACACTTGCGTTATATAAAGCTGAACGGAAAGAAACTTCTTTGAATAGCTACAGATTTATTTATTTTAATAAGTTGGTTGGCCAATCCAATCATGCCGTAATTTTGTCTAGATTGCCACCAACATCTGCAGCGTTAAAACAGCATTCTTACCGGGTATTTCACCAAATTCAATCTTGGCGAGGAAAAGATATACAGCCAACGCGTGCGCGCGCACGGCGCGCGCGCAGTGGGGTTGGAAAAAAATGGGCAACATTTTATCACCAGTTTTTACTACCGTGGCGCCGGCTCCGATTTCTGTTCGGAAAGTTATATCGTGCAGCTGTAAAAAGGGTTGTGGTAAGCGATGTGCATGTCTTAGACTTGGATTACATTGTTCAAACATGTGCTCCAACTGCCATGGACAGGGTTGGTTCAATGCACTACCTGACGAGATATTTTATATATATTAAGAAGATATTAAGTGAAGAGGACCTAACAAATGAATTAAAAAAGCATGTTAGTGGATTAGGCCTATTGGGGGGACACCATTTAAAAATAACGCTCCGGGAGCTCTACCTCATGGGTGGTGTGGAAACGAACTCAAATTAGAAAATGCATAGTTATAATGCTCTAAAATCCCTTTCAAATTTTAAAAATTGACTTGGATAATACTTATGTAGCGATATTATAGCACTAGAACTATGAAAATCACTACAATTAAAGCCACATTTTACATGCTAAAAACTACACCTAACTTTGAACGTTATTTGCGGAAATTCAGAGAGGATTAGCTAAAATGCTTATAGAACAGTTTTTGTGTAGAATTTAATGGCGAACATTTTTGGTTCTATACATTTTTTACGTTTGAATAACAGTTTACGAAGAAATTGAGAAGAACCGGCACGATGTACCCCATCCGGGGGTGGTTTTTTGCAAAATAAGGGATGTTGCGGACATCGGCCACGTGGGAACTTTTTGGGGATTTATTCCTACTCCCATTAGGAACATAATTTACGTAATATGAAAACTTTATAAATTATTTCTTCTAAAAAGTACTATTTGCGTGTACTATTTATGCTCGATCTGCTGAATGCAACCAATATTTGATCGGAAATTCCGTTTTCGGGCAGGGCGAAAATCGGTAGCACGACAACGCGCTGATCAAAGCTGCTTTCGTTTGGGTCAAGCCAAATCTCTTTCCTGAAAGTGAAAATAAAGTCTGTCAAGATTTACCCCCATCTTCTAACCATCTAGAGCTACGAGGGCGTCGCATGAACATGCTTGCATACTCTCAGATACTACATATACAGGGTGTCCCAGAAAATACACACCAGCGTAGCGGGTTGCATATCGGTAGATGCACCCAATCCAAGATGGTTCTCTAAAATTCGGTGGTAATACCGACAGCCCAGACACGAACCGAATAGACGTTTCAGTCCGAAAGACATCGGTCATCTCAATAGTGGTGAATGTGACAGACGCTCCGTATAATTTGATATCGTTTGGCGTGTATTTTCTGGGACACCCTGTACTTTTGTAGTTAGATGGCAAAATCAGATATGTCAATTTTCTTCATTTTTCAGGAGAGCCATTTAAAATTGATTAACTTATCACAAACCATATGCAAATGTTTTATGACATATCATATTGTTTAATCAATTTTAAATGGCTCTCCTGAAAAATGAAGAAAATTGACATATATCTGATTTTGCCATCTAACTACATGTTAATCATTAGAATATATCTTTCATTCTATCAGAAATAGATCAGACAGAATGGAAAATATATGAACTATAAATAAATCGTTTTCTCAATGCGGTTTTGAGAAGACCTTCCGGTCACAGTATGTACTCACCAATACAATACCGCGGTCCCTCTCCGAAGGGAAGATACGCATAAGGGTGTCTCTTACTGACGTTCTCCTTGTCGAAGCGTTCCGGATCGAATTTCTCTGGATCCGGATAGATCGCCGGATCCCAATGAAGACCCAAGACCAGAATGATCATCTTCGTTCCGTTCTCAATTTTAAAGTAGTATGGTCATGAATCGATTTCCAAGATTTAAATATGAAATAATTATGTATGCAAGCTAATATCAATAGAAACCTCCTGGTGCAATTTGGGGTAGATTGACCGTTTAGTATGTCTGATAAAAATTAATTACCGAGTAGAAAATAACCCAGAGTCTTATGGGCAAGACACATTTCTCTTTGGGTTTGTATGTAAAATCCAAGATTAAAATATAATAAATATACCAAAAAACGGGAAAAAAAACAAAAATTTACACCCATTGATGAAAATTATTGACCGTTTGATACTTTAGTTATAACTAATTTCTGCTTCTCGGTGTTCGGAAATAGCGCGTCGAGTAGATGCGGCAGCGTCGCGTCAGTGGAGTGGGTTCAAGCGTGCATTTCAGATCTCGTTTTCCCCACGACACACTCAAACGTTTGAGTGTATCGTGGTTTTCTCTACTGGGCCACGAGCCCATTGATAATATGCGTTGCCACACATAAAAAGACGCTAGTCAAAGGAGGCACATTATTTGAATAATAAGTGAAAAATAATCAAAATAATCGACTAATTCTTATGGTCATAAATTTTATAATTCACAAAGAGAATTTTCAATTATAAATCATAGCTTTTTGATGACTTTTTTTACGGACACTCAACGATCACTTTGGAGAGTGACCATACTACTTTAAGGTCGTGCCTACTAGTAGACGCTTTCCTCTCCAACCATCGTAGATGCACCCCCGAAAAAACTGACTTTCTCTTTTACAACCACTTCTGACTCACTACCCACACGCTTAGATTTTCCCTTTTCTATTTACAGTTTTTTCTCCCCCACTCCTCTGCTGAGGGATAATATTAGGACCGAACGAACCACTCAAGCTGTCTTTTCCGTTTTTCCATCGATAGTTTGACATCGTAGCTTCGATAGCTAGTTTTAGTCACAGAGACCATCAGTTTGGCTATATTAAAATAAAGGCATTTGACATATCATCGGCTACCGAGTTCATCTTCATTCCGAGTGTGATCGCCCACCACCCACTACGGGCAGCGGACCTCCTTTTCGAACCCGTTACTGATCTAGATCCGAGTGACCCAGTTCGTAACACGCTACTCGGGTGATTTACATTTCCTCAGTGATGACAGCCCGCTTTCGATGATCCCGTGGAATATTGACTCGGCTGCTGCTGTGTATTGCTATAGTCGCTGGCCGCCTTCCCTTGTATACCTCTTCTTCGCTGGTCTCTGCGTCGCCATGCCCTCTGCTCGTCACCTTGTGTGTGTATAGCGTATACCTCTTTTCTTACGCTTTTATTCTCCAGCATATTATTAGATTTTGAAGCATTTTTCACTGCTGCTTCTCGTGCCATCGCTATTTCTTGCGCCTTTTCCAATGTTAATTCTTTTTTTTCAAATAGCTTTATTCTGATGTCTTTATGACTGATCCCGCACACTAATTGGTCTCGAATTGCATTTTCTAGTTCTGTGAAATTGGAATGAATTGACAATTTTTTTAGTCTTGCTATGAGGTCAGCGATTGATTCGTGCGATTATTGTTATGCCGTGTGAAAAGTACATCGCTCCATGTCTTCCGATGGCTTCGGTTTTAGGTATTCCGATAATGCCTTCGTCAGGTCCTCGTACTTGCTGTCCTTTATTTTTGCTGGTGAGATCAGTTGCTTTAGAAGCGCATGTGGTTATGAGCTTAATTTTGTCACTGGAGTGGCCACTTTCACTTTGTTGTCTGTTATGTTCTTGGCAATAAACAAACACTCCACCTTTTCCTCGAAAAGTTCCCAGTCGTCGTTTGGTTGAAATTCGAATTTTGGATTGGCCATGTTGTCTTCTCCGTCTGACTCAGTTTCTGCTCCTGAATTTTCCGGCGTCGCGTAAGCTTCGTTTTCTTTTTTAATTAAATTCCTCAATTGTTCTCTCAAATTATCGTAGGAGTCTGTTTGTTTGACAGTTTCTCCTCTTCCTTCTAACTCTGCGATAATTTCTTGTTTTCTGAGTGTTTGTATCCACGCCGTTCCTTTCGGCTTTTCCCCCATTAGAGTTTTCTGTGTGCGTAGATCACGTCTTGGCGCTTGGCTCTACGCACGTTATTATATTATCGCACTCACGCACGTTTGTTCTGTAATCCTCGTCGTCAAGTTGGAGTGTCTTGGATGAGGGCAGAGAATGGCACTGGTCTGGTTAATTAAATATAAGTATATTTAATGTGAGATAGACTTTACGGCGGTACCGGAACTCCTGTGTGCTGGCCTGGGTTCAGCACGCAACTGACTCTGATAGAGAGCGCCCTCTTCCAGTAGCCAGGCGCTACCAGTCGTTTTCGCTTGTCTTTACTAAACACTAACCTACACTACTAACATCACAATACCTATTTCCTCTCTCCTTGCGAGAAGTCAACATTTAATTTTGTGTCTTCTAAGGTGTCCGGGTGGTATAAACTCTGTACTACACACGCGTTTACTTTCGGAGGTCAGTGGATGGTGCCTTCCGTGCACGCCAATAACCCAAGTACGGCAATACCGAAGATCCCCACCCCTCTCCGTTAGGTGAGGGAAAGGGCATGATGGCCAAAGGGGTTTAGTGGATAGTGGGCCCTCCGACATTGCACTTTCTCGTCGGAGGATCACCCGAGTCCCACACTCCCCTGAGCTTTAGCCAGGCTCGGGGGGTGCATAAATGCATTATCCTCTCTATAAAAAAAAAGGTATTGAAGGGCCGGATAAGGCGGAAATCAGCTGTACCCAGCAGGCGGGGAGCGGCAGGTTACAAGTTCAAGTGAAATGCCTTGACGGTCACGATTGTATGCACTCCCTAATTGCACTCAACCAAGACGGCACTTATCGGGTAGAATATGTTGTGAGGTACATAGGAACGTACAAGATTCTACTAAATTACGGGAGTCTCGATGTACCCCACGTAATAGTCCACGTGCGGCCGTGCGTCGATGTCTCGCGGATCGAAATCTACGAGCTTGAACAGAGTGAGTTTATACCTATTTCCTTTCTTCTTGCGAAGTCAACATGTCATTTTGTGTCTTCCAAGGTGTCCGGGTGGTATAACTCTGTACTACACTCGCGTTTACATTCGGAGGTCAGTGGATGGTGCTTTCTGCTGCTTATTTACGCGAGAGGGACCGGAGGGGAAGACAACGGTACCGTGGATGTCTTCTATCTGCCAGTCGCACCCAGACATTACGCCGCTAACGTTCATCTTGTGTGAAAATTAATTATTATTATTATGATTGTTATTAAGAAGCCGCGCGTACTTATTATCGCAACTTCTCTGAACTGCTGACTGAGTGGGTTCTATATAAATGAGGTCTGACTGGTTGGTTTATAGTTGTTATTGAATGAATTAACACATTGAAAAATTTGAGTTTGAAGAAAACGCTTGCATGAACTTAATTTTTTCTACAACTTTACAGTAATGCTGACTGGCCGTGTCCCACTGTTTTGCTGGCTAACTGTTTGTTTTAAGTTTTTTATTGCATAGACTAATTACAAATGAATTTGGAGCTAGCAGAAACCAGTTGCACGAAGCTAATTATTCTGATAACTTTAGTGGCGCGCGAACGCCAGGTGTCCCGAAACCAGACCGGCTAACTGTACAGTACGTTTTACAGCCCAATTGTAAAATTCACTAGAATTATACCAGATAGGAGAAAACTTGCACATTTTGTACGCCAGCTCTTGGACTATTCCGCATGTCCTCCTCGTCGGTGAAGTGGTTCCGTTTCGGGGAACTCATCCAGCAATTGCTTCAGCAGCCTGCTCTTCCCGCTGTCGGAGGGTCCGCACAGCACCAACGGATGTGGGTCCCTTCGAACCATATCGGAGAATTGGACGCGGTCTAACGCGAAACTGGCGATCGAGTTGAGGGAGACTCGAAGTCGAGTGACCGTCGTGCTTCCCGCCACTCGCTCACAAATCGTGCACCGGATGAGAGTGGCAGTGGTTGAGTACTACCGGAGTACCCTACTGGCCAAACGTCTGTGGCGTCCCGTGCTGTCCAAATCAATAAAGCGCCATAACATCCCCCGTCCGCAGGGCGGCGGGGGATTATCTTTAGAGATTGTAAGGGCCTGTCCAGTTAAATAAATTAATCTGCGAAAACGGCGGGCCCAATAGCGGGGGGGCAAGTATCTAGCTGTCTCCACAATACTTTATCTGCTATCGATACCACATATTTGTATCGGCGCCATTTGTATATTACCCCTGAGGGAGCATTGTTCACCTGGGGAACTCATTTGTTTGAATAATTTTTTTCAATAAATGACTCGTATTCAAATCTAAACGGATGAAATGATAAATACAAACAAGGTGACCTAGGCCTATCCTTTAATAAGCAAAACAAAGTGAAAAATACATTTAGCTTGTCAAGTAGTCGGCGTTATTCCACAAACTGGAAGATCTCCGCTAAACGGTTGCTATGATAGGAGAGGAGGTAACACGCCTTCAGAATGCTGACTGCGGAGGATGCGGTGGTGAGTTCAACTGCGAGTAACGGGTTGAGGACGGCGCACAGAGTGGTCGGATTTCGCTTATTAGGGGGTCATTTAGCTCAAAATTCAATTCTTAGAAATACGAAAGGAAATATGCCCAAGTATAGTTAAACATGTACCTAGTTCGATTAAGTAAGGGTAGAAGAAATTCTTGGAATAGTATGTAAACTAATGCCTCGCAAATTGAGCGCAATGATTATATTTTTCATTTGCATTCTTCTGTAGGTTAGAAAAAAAATAGTACCCTATTTTTCGGGCCAGAATTGGTTTTACTTAATTGTACATCTATTTTGCTTGATAATGTGATCACCCGTAAAGTGCGTAGATGTGCGGAAGTTATTTATTTTTATTTTTTTTTCATCGGGAATGTCGTTTTTTTCGCGAGCACAATACGCGAAAATCAGGAAGAAAAGAAAACAGAAGATCTTTTTCATGCTTTCTTAATTTCTTCTGATATGATCAGATCGAATATAAGGCCGCTACCAAAGCGAAAACTAAAGAAATTATCTCAGGATGTAATAAATTTACTCGATGTCCCTGCAATAAGCCAAGACGTACATAGATACAGCGAATAAGGAACAAGTATCCTCACAAGATACTTCGGATAGTGACCACGATTCTCTAGACAGTGATGACGATATTTTGTAAACAAAACAAAATAAAATATATCATTCAAAATATCGTTTTTTATTTATCTGTATTATATGAACATAAAAACTTTAATAAACTTTATAGTAGAAGTGAAACTATCTAAACTGTGTAGAAAGAACCAACTAGTCGTAATATCAACAAAATTAAGTTCATTACAATGATTAACTGGAAATGTCCTCCTAAACTGGGAAATTCGACCACTGTGCGGCGGTTAGGAAATAGCTTGGCCGAGAGCCGTGTATGAATGCGATGGCAGAGTTCGTTTCCGGTTCGCTGGAGGGGGCTTTGCCAGATACGAAGAAGGCGTTAAGTCTCTTTGGACTTCTGCACATGATGCCGCAAGGAAACAATCGACGAGACTCGGGGTGCGATGGATGTGCGACTACAAATCTGTCCAAATTTATACAGTTTGCATAATTTTGTTGAGAATAATAAGGATTAATTTTTCATACAATGGGGTTGGAAGAAGTCCGAGAATCGGATCAGTTACTTCCTCAATCAAGAGCTGTAATCAACACATAAAGAGACTCTATGGAATGTACAACTGTAAGGACCTCGTCTCACCTAAGCTACGCGACGGCGACGCAATAGCAACTCAACTTCTGGAAGAGCCGCCTACACGCTTTAGAGTCGCTTTAGAATTGAACAAATGTTTTCAAATCAGTGCCGTCCCACCTCAGCTACGCAACGGCTACTCCAACATTTTCACTGGAATAAAGATCAAGCAACAATCCACCCCATCGTTATCTGCTACAAGAGGACTGCAGTATAAAGGTTTAACGATAATTTCTAATTCACTAGATCGCAATACGACAGTGGTCTACACATTTCAGAGGATCCTTCTGCAGCAGGTACCTAAAGGAAACAATTTCACCTAATAAAATAATTTAGTTTTCAGACGGAGTATCAATCAGATGGATTCTGATCGACCCGTTTTGGATGACGGCACATTATCGAGTCGACTGTAGCTAAATGGTCCAGGCGAATATTACTGTTTTGCCATGAGAGCTAAATTTGATTGCTCCTTTATGGAAAAACAGAAAAATTCCTAAGGTACCATCACGCAAAGTAGGTCGATAAGAATCATTGGTCGCAGGTGTCGGGACGACTTCCTCATTGAACATCTTTCGCTCCGTTCGCCGCGATTATGTGGGAAAACAAAAGACAACATCGAGATTAATTGAGACAGTTGTCACCTTGTTAAATCTATATCGGACATTTGTCTACGTTAATTAAAAATCACCAATACATCAAAAAAGGAAGAAGAGCTGAAACAATACTAGAAAATCAGTCGCATGTAAACTGTATTCAATAACTTTTTAGCAACTGGAAACCGCGAATGAGGTTAGATTTAAGAAATTATTTCTATCACAATAATTTTCATCGGGGCGAGATTATATTCATTTTAGTTTGATAACAGCTCTAAACATAATACATATACAGGGTGACATTTTGAAAACTTGCCACCCCAATATCTCAGAAAGTTATAGAGATTTTCTAAAAAACAAAAATACGATTTCGGTAGTGGAGAGGGGGAACCAAAATGACATAATCGGAGACGCACCCCCTCCAACCCCCTTAGGGGTAGCCCCCCAACTTTGTAATCTTAAATAGCAACCCCCTATGTGTGATACAGCGTTGGAAAGCTCTTTAAAAATGCTTTACAACAATACCAAATTTTGGTACCTTTCGATGAGTAGTTTTTGCGCAAATCGAGAAAGAAACTGCTAGAAGTAAGTTGTCAATTTATTTATTAAAGGTCAATTACGTTACAATAAATTTTCGAAATGATTTCCATTGATTTTTCGGACTTTTTCAAATGTTGTTGAAATTTTGCGACATTCTTGCATAATTCTCTGTTTCAGTTGGTTAATGCTTGCTGGTTGAGTTTGAAAAACAACAGATTTCAGATGTCCCCATAAGAAGAAATCGCAGGGAGTAAGATCAGATAATGGAAATCACTTCGAAAATTTATTGTAACATAATTGACCTTTAATAAATAAATTGACAAAACTTACTTCTGGCAGCTTCTTTCTCGATTTGCGCGAAAACTACTCATCGAAAGGTACCAAAAGTTGGTGTTGTTGTAAAGCATTTTTAAAGAGCTTTCCAACGCTGTATCACACATGGGGGGTTGCTATTTAAGATTACAAAGTTTGGGGGGCTACCCCTAAGGGGGTTGGAGTGGGTACGTCTCTGATTATGTCATTTTGGTTCCCCCTCTCCACTGCCGAAACCGTATTTTTGTTTTTTAGAAAATCTCTGTAACTTTCTGAGATATTGGGGTGGCAAGTTTTCAAAATGTCACCCTGTA
Organism: Xiphydria camelus; assembly: GCA_963678675.1. Taxonomy (NCBI): domain Eukaryota; kingdom Metazoa; phylum Arthropoda; class Insecta; order Hymenoptera; family Xiphydriidae; genus Xiphydria; species Xiphydria camelus. Next base: position 26,935,319 of record OY783192.1, on the reverse strand, counting down.
TGTATATGCTTGAAATAAAGAAGAGATATTTGTACACACACTTAAAAAACTTAAAAACCAATTTTTATACTCATGCTAGTTTAAACTAAAAAAGTATCCTTTTCCATGCTGATTTCTTTACACTTGTATAGGCCTAAAGAAAATATAAAAAATTTCGACATTGATCAGCATTATTAGATATATATCTTGAAAATATCGCAGAAACATTTACCTTATGTTCTACCAAGAACGCATTGTATACCTAAAGCAGCTGTATTCCAGTAAAAGTATTCTTAATCTAAAAACATGAAGTTTTGTTATCCAATATTTTTCTTGCTACTCCTGTAAAAAAATTAATACCCATGTACAAAATACTAATATAAGTTTCTCTTTAATATTAGTATTAAAAATTAGATAAGAGACAAGTGCTTAATTCTTCATTCTTGATACAACACAAATGTGTACAATACAAAATGTAAATAAGTTGCTTCTGCTGGTTACTATTTCTTAACCTATTGATTATTCCTTAATTAATGAAGGTTGTTTATTCGTAACGTCGCAGCACATGTGCACCAACGAAATTACAATATTTGAGAAGTAAACTCTTTTTCTCTTTCATTATACGAGTAGTGATAAAACTAAGAGAACAAATAAAAAAGGATCCGAGCCATACCTATACATTCTATGCTCTACTTTGTGTACTAAGGTAATTCCGGGAGAGTTGCCCCAGCGGGATAGATGCCCCACCTTTTAAATTTCGCGCGCAAATCAAGGGGTCGCCGTTTGCTTGGCACAGACTTGTCAGTTATCCAAAACTATTTCATGTTGCGAGTGGTTACGTTTATGTGCCGGGTTTTACTTAAAATAACCCGTTAAAAGGTATGTTTCCATCAAATAAAGTCGCTATTATAATAGTTAGGATGTTTAGAAGCTGTTATTTTGTATTTTCGTTAATTTATGATGATCAGGAAGTGTTTATCTAACAACTTTCTGTGTAAAGAGAGGTTATGTATGTTGTAATAGGCAAATATTTTGTCAGGGTGAGTATGGTCGTGTGGGGCATCTATACCGGATAAAAGGATAGATGCCCCGGGGCGACTAACCCGTACAAAAGGATAGATGCCTCGGGGCATCTAACCTCAAATTTCGGTTTTATTTTTTTAATTGCTTGTTTTTCTTTGGTAGCATGCCTACTCACTATAAAAAAAAATCTGGCAGCACTCCGAGGCGGCAATGGCGGCAAGAAAGTCTCGAAGAAGCAGTAGCAAAATTAAATTCTGGAGAAATGGGCGTAAACGAAGCGGCCCGTGCGTATGGAATTCCGTCGCGAACATTACGAAGAAGAAGGCGTCAAGGCGTTACTCCTGTTCTATCTCTTGGGCCCCAGGGTGTTTTGGGAATAGAAAATGAAAAACGGCTAGTAAAACACGTTCAAAAATTAGAAAAGGCCGGCTTTGCTCCGGACAGGGAGACCCTGCGGACATTAGCCTTTCAATTTGCAGAAAAGTTGGGAATCAACCACCGATTTAACCGTGAAACAGGTATGGATCTTTTTAAAAATATAAAGCTTCAAAGAACTGAATTTTTTATCCCTTTTCTATTTTATTATTGAAAGTTTGTTTAATCAGTTAATACATTTTTTTTATTAAGCTTTAAATTTGAAAAAAAATAACTTTACACGTTAAATAAGTACTTAATATTTTTAGGTATGGCTGGGTACGATTGGCTTAGCTTATTTCTAAGGAGAAATAAAGAATTAAGTATTAGGCAATCACAAGGATTATCTCTTGCTCGAAGCCAGGGAATGAACAGGGAAGAAGCTAAACAGTTTTTTGACTTGCTTCACGAGTGTTATATTGAAAACAATATTTTTGTTAAACCGGAAAACGTATTTAATATGGATGAAACCGGTTTCCAATTAAATAACGAAGCCGGTACTGTGATAGCTACTAAAGGGGCTAAGGATGTCCATACTCTAACGTCGTCGGAAAGAGGTGAAAATATCACAATCATAGCTTGCTGTAGTGCCGAGGGAAGATTTCTCCCACCAGTGGTCATATTTAAGGGGCAATGGGAAAAGAAGGAATTTGGAGATGGATTACCTTCAGGTGCCAAAGTTTTCATGAATCAGAAGTCATCTTATATTACTGCGGAGTTATTTCTGAAGTGGCTTAAGGAACATTTTGTTCCTCGTAAACCTCCCGGAAAAACCATTTTAATTTTAGATGGGCACTCTTCCCACACTAATTCGTTCGAAATGCTGGGGTATGCTGAGGAAAATGATATTATTTTAATTTGCCTTCCTAGCCATACCACCCAAGCGCTTCAGCCGCTTGACAGGGCATTTTTTAAATCCTTTAAATATAACCTAAAACGAGAAGCTCAACAGTGGATGAAACATCACCCAGGAAGACAGCTTAAGAGACTGCAGGCAGGTCAATTAATTGGAAAAGCATGGGAAAGATCTGCATCAGTTGAAACTGCTCTTTCAGGATTTAGAGCGACAGGAATATTTCCTTTAGATCCCGATGTCATTCCTGATCATTTTTACGCCATAGCTGATGTTGCATCTTCGGCCAACGTTAAAACCGTTACCTCGTCTACTGTAAATGATGAACGACAATCACCAATTCCGGGGCCATCAAGAGAGCAAAATCCAAAAAGTCAACACTCTAAACATCCAACGCAGATCAACAGTGCTTCTCAGATAGATCAAACAAAAGAAAAAGAAACGCCGAGCAAATTTCTTGATGAAATGTCTCCTGTTCCAGTCAGTCAACCGCCCCAAAGGAAAAGGAAAAAACAAACAGCACAAATTCTAAATGAGAAAGTAATAAAACATAGAGCAAACAAGAAGGAACATAACAGTAAAAATTTAGAAGATATTGAAACGTCGGCGTCGTCAGATAATGAGCCATTAGCTGAAGTTTCAAACAAAAAGTGTAAATCTGCCCTCACAAATAAAAAAGCTAGAAAAAATAAAGATAAAGAGTCAGAATCGGACAAATGCATGGAATGTTTAGAAAATTATTTAGATACAACAGAGACAGTAGATTGGTTAAGGTGTATGGTATGCCAAAAATGGTACCATGAGACCTGTTCCCTATACGGCAATAAATGTAATATTTGCGGAAGAGAAGAAAGGAGAGCAGAAAAAGCAAAGAAAAATTTAGAAGATATTCTATAAATGTATTTTAAGATTTTTAATTAAAAAAAAAGTTTATTTTTAGTTTTCTTTTATACAAATTTTGCCAATGTTATTTTAAACAGTCTGCTGTACGAGACCAAATGAAATAAATTTTATTTTCAGTTTTAGCTTTAAAGCTGTAACCTAGCAGTTTATTTTTCGTTTCTGTTGTGAAAATACAATAAAAGTTTTTTTAACAATGTTTTTATTCATTATTATTTTATTGTATATGTTCAGCTTATTACGTATGACTTTAATTAAAAACAATATTTGATGATACCTTTAATTTTATACATTTTTAGTGCTGGGGCATCACTCCCACTTCTATGGGGCATCTCACCCGGACGATCGGGATAGATGGCCAAAATCACTGTCTTGTTTAAGTCCAGTTTTAACAATGTGTCGTTTTAATTTCGTAAATTTTGTATAGCGTATGTCGTTCCAGACATAACTATGTATACATTGCCGGTCTTACAAAAGTTTTAATCCTAAATATTACTTAGCAGTGATATTTTTTCCTTAGGTGGGGCAACTCTCCCGGAATTACCTACATATCGTTACTGTAATAACATAAGCAACCTACTTTGAAATTTGCAATTCGCGCTGCGATTAGAACTGAAAAAGTCTCGATCCTCTTCGGATCTACGATGAGAAATGTCTGCGCCTTGCCAGTTATGTGAATACACTAGATTATATTGCTAGTGAAAGCATCGTATTTCTTAATTAACTGATAGATTTAAACGGCTGTGAATACATTCGAATTGCTGTGTACGATGTCAATATTTTTTAGTGTAGATCAAGCGAAACCTAATAGACTGGAGACTTGGTACAACCATTGGGGTTTATGTAATTCGATTATTAGTTTTTGTTAATTAGCTAAATCGCTGTAACGTTTAACTGTCGCCTTGGAACGTTGGTCTCCCGTTCCGCCCTTGCGAAAATGTTCCTTTCACAGGGCATACTTGATGACCCTTAGGGTTTGATAGGCTAGGCATACGGATAATGGAGGTGGTCTCCCTCCTGTAAATCACTCGGGGTAAAATTGGACTACAACTTTTTTCTAGCGTTGTCAAGTAATGTAGCTGTTAGGTTCAATCCAGAAGTTCTCATTTTCTGGCGCAGAGACAGTGATTTTGAAGGTCAAAGAAGGTTCTTATCGCAGCTAGTCTGAGATAAATGATAAAAAAAAGAATGTGAATACGGTATGATTTGTGTAAATATTAAGATATTGATTGGAATACATCGCTTGGCGAAGAATATCGAGAAACAGTAAAGCGTAGTAGTAGACTAAGTTTGCAAGGCTCGAAATGGTTTTGAAATTTTTATTAAAAAATTACAATGTAAGCACGTAATTGGAATTATTAAAATATCATTCCATATTAAGTAACTATATGCACGGGTGGCTCATTGATACACGGCTTGTAAGTGTGTACTTAGCAGATTTAACAAATACTGAGATACTTGCCACTCTCCGCAATTGAAGAGCTACCGTGGTGAGCAGTTAAGTAGCAGTTTTCAGTTTTCTCGCATCGCAGTCGATTCGGATCGATTAATCAACCTTCATTAAAGGAATAATCAATAAGTTAAGAAATGTTAACCAACAGAAGCAAGTTATTTACATTGTATTATATTTGTATTGTATCAAGAATGAAGAATGAAGCACTTCTCTTAGAAACTTATATTAGTATTTTTTGTACATGGATATTTGATTTTTTTTACAGAAGTAGCAATCAAAAATATTGGAAATCAAAGTTTTATATTTTTTATACCAATTCCATTACGGAAATTTCATTTTGATCTGTTTCTAGATGAAGAATATTTTTATTGGAATACAGTTTCTTTGGGTATACCATGCGTTGTTAATAGAACACGAGGCAAATGTTTCCGCGATATTTTCAAAATATATCTAATAATATCTACTGATTAATGTCGAAATGTTTCATATTTTCTTCAGGCCTATACAAGTGTATGAGCGAACTTTTTTGTTTTTCCGTGAAGGAGCAATCAAATTTAGCTCTCATGTTGAAACAGTAAGATTCGTCTGGACCATTTAGCTACAGTCGACTCGATGAAGTGCCGTCATCAAAAACGGATCGATCAGAATCCATCTGATTCATACTCCATCTGAAAACTAAATTATTTTATTACGTGACATTTTTCCTTTAGGTACCTGTTGCAGAAGGATCCTCTGAAATGTGTAGACCGCTGTCATGTTGCGATCTAGTGAATTAGAAATTATCTCCTTAAACCTTTATACTGCAGTCCTCTTGTAGCAGATAACGATGGGGTGGATTGTTGCTTGATCTTTGTTCCAGTGAAAATATTGGAGTAGCATCCTGAATAACGAAAGCATAGGTTTGAGGGAAGTCCAAATCAACGACGAGCTCTCCTTCCGTTAATCTATTCTTCATCTGTTTGTAGTAGGCCACCTGCTGTTTTGGAATAAAATTATGCTTTAAAAGCGATTTTTCAATTCGTTATATAATGAGTTGGTAATCTCCTCTGAAAATGCTGTTTGTTTCAAGAGTTGCTCGATCGATTAAAATCGAATGACACAAGCTTAAGGTGGATGTTCCGACAAACGATAATCGGAATTCTGAATATCGGTCCTTACTACTAAGTATTACCGCGATCTATATAAGGTCAATCTCGACATAGTTCGGACGGTATGTTTCGGGAATCTAGGTGGTAAATGCACTTGTATAGCCTCGTACCTTTCGCGGAAAGGTTAATTAACGAACGGATCGGAAATAAGTCGTCTCCCGCAGTACCTACTTTAACCGATATCGCTATCCGTCGATTAACAAGTCTAGTGCAGGAGCTGAGAGACATTGAGTATGAAAAAACCGCCCGCCTTATTCTGATCGATGATTTGCGTTCAGAAAGACTTAAAGAATGATATCGTGGAGGTTGCCGGACGGAATTAGTGCCAATTTTTTTTATCGGCCATTTAATAGGAGTTTTCGATTCCGTCGCCGGTCGCTGTAGCTGTGAAAAAAACGTTGTTCTTGACTATTAAAAGGTTTTTTTTAGTAAGGTATGAAATTGAAAACAGCATCATCATAATACAATACAAATTTATTTATTAATGAAAAATGAATAAGTGGTTTATATAATTAATTATTATCGAAAATTAACAAAATTGTACAATTACGTAGGTAAGTTTTGACAATAGTTGTGGATGCATTTGCAAAGAGAGATACAATTAACGTTGCTTTTTTTACAATTACAGGACATTGTTCTGCAATCAGCATTACATTTGCAAGGCCTGATTAAAGAATTTGGCAAAGGCGGTTTTGTCATTTGCTCCGGGTGGAGCAGTCTGTCTCATCTTTCATAGCCAAATTGGAGAAAGTTCAGAGGCTCACACATTGGATGTGGGGAATTTTTTCACAAATATGTTTGGGCTGTAGCTCTTAAGCAATGTAAATACAAAGCATCAGAAGTGCAAATAACTTGAGATATATTGAAATTGAAACCGATATTACGGGTAATTGACCAGAAACGTAGTTCATCTCTACTGTGGATTTTTCTTTAGCAAATAAATAAGTGCAAACTTCTTCAATGTTCTTAAAATGCATCGGAGTTTCAAAGTTATTTGAAAAAGTTGAGAGAGCATCCTGAACGAATACTTCGGATGCAGCGTTTATACATTGCTTCTTAGTTGTAAATCGGCTTGTCGTGTCGCAATCTGTTAGAGCACGTAACGCGGGTAAAATATTACAAATTTTTTCGCCAAGTTATTCAGCTGCTAAAAATGACAACTTAAAAAATTTCCTTTTTTACTCGATCCTTCAAACCAGATACCTCGACATCCAATGTTCGACAGTCTATGCCAAAAGTGAATGCTAAGCACGAAAACATCAGTATCCGAACTATTTATAATTACTTGTTCAACCCCTCTACGAACAGCGTGAAAAATATGGCTGAACATTCTACAATCTGCTTCTAGGTGATTAGAATTCAAGTCTAGCACTTCAGATAAACTAACTATTACTTTGGAGCTTGAAGCATTTCGTGGGGTCTTCATATCCACCGGTAATGAACAGTTCTGTTTCAGCATTGATGTTTAAAAAAGTTGGAGCATACATGCAAAGAAATTGAACAAGCTGCAGTTTATTTTGAGGACAAGAAAAAAATCTTTGCAGTCGGCCGGGATTTTGGTAGAAGGACTTGATATAACAATTTGCTTCGGTTTCGTTCCTTTCGATCGTAATTGCGACTCAACGTACTAGAAACGTCACATCGTATCTATCGAAGATGACGTCAATTCTTTTGACGAAATGCTGGTATGAAAGATTCTGTATACGTTCGAAAAATTTCTGAAAGTATTATATTTTTGAAGTTTAATTTTATGCACTAGTGACATTCCATCGAAAATACAAACTTTCGAATGATCAGATTTTATTATTTGCTGGAAAGCGTTGTTTTCATATGCATGTACTTTTTGAATTTCGATTACTAATGCTGATTTTGTACTTTTTCTGTAGAACCCTTCGTGGTCAAAAAGATATGTAAGGTAACGAAGTATTTCATGCGATAAAAACTGTCTAAGATCAAGTTCACGTTGTGATGCCACCATAAATGATTGTTGAAATGTAGTATTATTGGTTACGAGTTCTACTTTTTCATCACTACCTGTAGATTGCTTTTCTTTGGTGGGCTTTTAATTGAAATTATAAAATGGTTGTCTTGTTAGTGAGTCAAAAACGTATTTCTACGCGGAAAATACGTGGCTCCGCCGTACCCGGCCCTGATCCGTAGCGACCCGTCATGCTATGGCGGCCTGACGCCAGATGGCGCCGACCCTCTCGGTAGTAAAACGGCGGTGCAGTGCTATATACCTAAGAGGATCATAGAGCGTCTAAGGCAGGAGTCGGCCTAGCCTTACTGACGAGTCCACAGGCCGACTCCGGGTCGAAATGGCGAACTCACTCGTCCGCCACAGACAATTTTTGAACGCGATTTTGTCTATATATAAAAATAAACAATTATCGCGTGGAAAATTTAGAGTAGGGGCAGCAAAATTTTATCGTTACAACCTGACTAGAAATTTCGATACTTGTCACGTCAGGGCCGAATAAGGCAGCCTGATCTTGAAAGTCAGGTTCTTGTCAGGCAACCTTATCCGGCCTTGGTCAAGGATGTAACGCGTTGTCACATGCTTTACATGCTTGATCAGGGGCGGTGAAGGTTGCCTGATAAGGGCCTGACTTTCAAGATCAGGCTGCCTTATCCGGCCTTGATGTGACAAGTATCGAAATTTCTGGTCGGGAAATACCCAACGTCACCCTAGCGATCACGCACGAGCTACTCGTTACAAGGATCGCGGTACCGGAATCAAGAAGTGTAGACAACCAGCAGTATCTGTAGCATTCGTCGGGACAGTTAGCCTAGGAAGAACAGAGGAGGCAGTTGAGTGAATTCTAGCAGTAGAGAAGGCTGTTGCAAGCACGAGTACTCTGTTGTCGAAGGAGTAGATAAAAAAAGACGAATAGGAGACACGAGTTGTCTCTCCTTCCAGGTAAGCTTGTAAGCAACAGAGGATAAGATAGCCTCTCATTAACTTATATATGGCCGGGGAGCTACAATCTTACAAACTGGTAGATGAGAATTTTACTGCAAAGGTCTCGGCATTTCAGGGCTCTCAAAAACGTTCCAGTGTCTACTACTGTAGTTTGTCGTATGATAGAGCTTGAAAATACATTCGGAGTAGGATATAAATGAGGGGTTGAGAAGCCAAGCGGTCTAACGGAGATGCCGCGAGCTTCGGAACAGGCATTTTTGCGGTTTTTTCTCTGTGAGTAGAGGTTGACGCCCTTAACGAAACCAAAAAGTGTTTTTTCCAAATACGCCTGAGAAATAAAAAAAATCACATCAAAGAATTCCATGATTGGTATGTACAAGTTCCAAAAACGCGGTCTCAGGAACTCTCGCGTGGCCATCGGGTAGCGTGCGTGACACACACGGCGGGCACGCGTTCGAATCTCGGTGTACCTATTCTTTTTTTTTCCTCTTAATTTGTATCATAAATTAAATAAGAGTAGATACGATATCTTTTGAAATAATACAAAAATTTATTTATTATCAATAATCTTCATAAATCTTTATAATTAGATACGATATCTTTTGAAAGAGTAGAAAAATTTATAAAGATTATTGATAATAAATAAATGTGTATTATTTCAAAAGATTATTTCATTTATGATAAGAATTAAGGGAAAAAAAAAGAAGAATACACCGACGAAGTCACGCACGCTACCCCATGAGCCACGCGAGAGTTCCTGAGATTGGGTTTTCGGAACTTGTACAAACCAATCATGGAATTCTTTGATGTGATTTTTTTATTTCTAAGGCGTATTCGGAAAAAATACTTTGGGGTTTTGTTAAGGGCGTCAATCCGTACTCACAGAGAAAAAGTAAAAATACCTGTTCCGAGGCTGACGGCCTCTCCTGAGTAGAAAAACAAGCTTTTCGAGATAATCCACATTAAATTATTTTTCAAGAACAAAAATACTTTAATGTGGATTATCTGGGAAAACTTGTTTTTCTACATAAACCCCTTGGCTTTTCATCCCCTCAAATGAAGTATTCTGGTTACTAAAATTCTGATCTTTCTTCAGGGAGATTATTGTTGCGAATTTTTGATACCTTAACTTATTTTCCTTGACGATCCTCATTTTTGGATTGCGTCTTTTTGAAGAAGGGAATTCCCGCTAAGAAGTTCCATTGGGAAGGGAATGAATTTGATGGGATGCAAACGATATTTACAAAGAAATGGGAGGATAGCTGGTAGGCAAGGGAGCTTAGGGAGAAGGCAAATCTCGGCATATGGAGGTTAGTATTTTGCGTATCGTTCCTCCCTATACCTCGATCGCTCTTGGCACATGGATGGATGAGTGTGGTTGTGGGTTTATCATTTCATGTAGATTATATTTAAATCTCTATGTTACGTATTAATTAAGTACTGGTAAGAGACTGCCGTTATTTTTTGTACACCGAGGGAATAATGCAGTAAACTTGACTAAATCGGCGGTTGCGGGTGGGGAATGCAGATCTAGTACATGTGTGTATTAATAATTCATTCGAGTGGATTACAGCCTGTCTCCTTCAAATAGCCGTTAAGGACCATTTTTTAATATTGTTGAAAGTTGGCAAAATTGATACGATTTAGTATGACCGTAATATTTCTTGTATTTATTTCAATGCACTATCCCGCGTAACGCCTTTTGGCTCGGCACCGGCCTCGGAGACGTATATGTACATATACAGTATGTCCCACGCAGAACCGGCCACTCGCCGGGATATTGAAATTTAACTTCGGCCGCTACTCGACCGCCGCTCGGCTCGGCTCGGCTTGGCTTCGGACGGTACTCGAGTCCTTTATACCGGTAAAGATCAACCTCTACCGGTCTCGAGTACCGTCTCAGTGCGGCCAAAGTCAAATTTCAATGTCCCGGCGAGTGGCCGGTTCTGCGTGGAATATACGGTAGGCTCCATCCTAATGAGACGTCGAATCTTCCGCTTCCATCATTTTTCGAGAAACCGTGTGCATTTATGAATTCTGCTTTTCCATCTTTCGTTTATTCGGAATTTCGAGGTGATGCGTATCGTTTGATGGGATTTTAGATCCCAGCGGAAGAAACACAATGTATGAGTCTCAAGAAAAGTTCGAGAGGTTCATGGAAGACGATGTTCCGTTACATTTCCCTGGAAAATATCGAAATGCCAGGGAAGCACGGCAGAGTCACCGGTAAGTGTGCCGTATCTGCGATATAATCCAGACTTCCGCGTCGTTCGATACGCCGATCAACCTGGTTACATCGCCCGACGCGGTTCCGTATTCTCGAGTATTTCCTACGCTACTTCCAGGCTTAAAATAGCTCCCGAGATGTATCGCGCGTTTTCGCACGTCGAGATTTTGTCGGGATGCACGACGACGATTCCAAATTGCGAGATTTACGAGGACGTCTCTTCTTTGCATTCTGGGCGGATATCTGCATTCCTCTTGGTTTCCAAAGTGTTCTTCTCCCGCAATTCGCTCGAGCAGAGACGGTACCGCGAAACCAGAGCGACTAGCAATTCGATGCACACCAGCGAATTTCCAATCTTTTGCTGCCCCTTTCGTGGTAACCAAACATAGGAAATTACCATTCATTAATGATTCGAGGAAGAGGAGATCCGGAGGAGAGTCCGGGCGGAGAGCGCTGCGAGGACTCCGCCCCCACCACCAGCGGCCCGATCAACATCCGACGGTCGCATCGAGGACCCCCCCGAGGCTGCAGCAGCAACAACAACGGCGGTAGTAGTTACACCAACAGCAGCAGTAACAACAACGGCAGCTACGACGACGATTAGGAGGACTGCGACTGCAACGCAGACGACGCCGACGATTGCGTCGTCAACATCGGTACCAGCAGGCCTGAAGCGCCGACCTGACGCGCCACCGGGAGACATGAGAGGAAGGAACGAGGTAGGAGGGCACATCGCGGTTTTAATACTACGCGCCAAGACCGGACTGCACCATTTCAGCGTCCGATAAGTCCTCCGCAACCCAATCATGGTGGTGGTATCGTCGTTGATCACCGGGCGCCCGGGCGGGCTCCCCCATTAGTTCCCCCACCCCCTCGACAGGGTGCCTCGGCTTCCCGAAGGCGACCAGATCCGGTCCGTATGGGTGAGGGAGGACTGGGCGCGCCGTGCGAGACTGGAGGTATCGGGCCTGGTAGGGTCAACGCCCAGCCAACGCTGTCAGATGGCTCTGCGCCTCAGCCTCCCTTTAGTGAGTCTGAGTGTGCCGAGCTCATTGAAGCGGCCGAGGCTGTCTCGTCAATAGATGAATTGGAAGCGCTGGCAAGGCGACTTGCCACGCGTTTTCAGGTTGCGACTCCTGCTGGGCCCGGCACCTCCGGTGCGTGAAATGCTCCCCGCCGTGAGGGGCGGTCGGCCGCGCCAGAGACGAGCAGCCGAGGACGTGAATCCGGAGCGAAAAGCTGATCGTTCGGATCAACCTGACCCCCTGCTTCCTCCCCCCATGGATCGTTTGTATAGACAGGACCCCCGGCGTGCATTTCGCGAGGTGATGCAGGGCCATACCATACAATATGCTGTACCACGTGATAGGGTGCTACATCACTTCGAGGAGGTGTATCGCCGGCGTGAGGACCCGGAAGGTCTTGTCGGGAGCTGGCCGACTGAGCCCCCGTTGCCGGACGATAACGACGCGCTGGTGTCACCCTTCAGTCAGTTTGAGGTGTTCCGTCGGCTCAAGAACGCGGCTAATACCGCGTCTGTGGACCCGACGGACTCACTTATCGTGACTTGCGAAGGGTTAACCCTGGTGCGTGTGTCCTGACCGCGGTCTACAACGCATGCCGCAGGCTGGAAGCGATCTCTGAGGGATGGAAGACATCGAACACCGTTCTGGTATATAAGAAAGGGGATCAGGACGACCTGAGCAATTGGCGCCCGCTCGCGATGGGATCAGTCCTCGCCCAATTGCACGTCAGTCGGTGTATTCTCATTGACGTGAATTCTCTTCTCTCGTTTCAGCTGAAGTAAAAATGCCAAGCGGTACCGTGACTACAATTCTCATAAGCGACAATTGCGAAAAGTTCGTGTTCTTCCGATACCAATCAAGGGAGGAGGGCCTTCATGTAATCGCCGTGAAATTTAATGGGGAACACGTTAAAGGTATCTTCACCGGAGACGCAACGTTATCCTTACCAGCTAGTTCCGGGATGCAGAAACCCGACCAGAAATTTGGCTTTGCATGCCTGTTGTCACATCAGGCCCGGATAAGGCATACGCACGGCATGCCGGATCCGGTTTGCCATGGCTGCGCCATACCCGGCCCTGAAAAGGCTAATCAACGGCAAGCCGGATCCGGTTTGCCGTGGCTGCGCCGTGTCCGGCCCGGTTAAGGCATACGCACGGCATGCCGGATTCGGCCCTGATCAGGCTAACCCATGGTAAGCCGGATCCGGTTTGCCGTGGCTGCGCCGTACCCGACCCCGATCAGGCTAATCAACGGCAAGCCGGATTCGGTTTGCCGTGGCTGCGCCGTATCCGGCCCGGGTAAGGCATACGCATGGCATGCCGAATCCGGTTTGCCGTGACTACGCCGTATCCGGCCCTGATCAGACTAACCCACGGCAAGCCGGATCCGGTTTGCCGTGGCTGCGCCGTACCCGAACCTGATCAGGCTAATCAACGGCAAGCTGGATCCGGTTTGCCGTGGCTCCGCCGTACCCGGCCCTGATCCGTAGCGACCCGTCATGCTATGGCGGCCTGACGCCAGATGGCGCCGACCCTCTTGGTAGTAAAACGGCGGTGCAGTGCTATATACCTAAGAGGATCATAGAGCGTCTAAGGCAGGAGTCGGCCTAGCCTTACTGACGAGTCCACAGGCCGACTCCGGGTCGAAATGGCGAACTCACTCGTCCGCCCAGACAATTTTTGAACGCGATTTTGTCTATATATAAAAATTAACAATTATCGCGTGGAAAATTTAGAGTAGGGGCAGCAAAATTTTATCGTTACAACCTGACTAGAAATTTCGATACTTGTCACGTCAGGGCCGAATAAGGCAGCCTGATCTTGAAAGTCAGGTTCTTGTCAGGCAACCTTATCCGGCCTTGGTCAAGGATGTAACGCGTTGTCACATGCTTTACATGCTTGATCAGGGGCGGTGAAGGTTGCCTGATAAGGGCCTGACTTTCAAGATCAGGCTGCCCTATCTGGCCCTGATGTGACAAGTATCGAAATTTCTGGTCGGGAAATACCCAACGTCACCATAGCGATCACGCACGAGCTACTCGTTACAAGGTTCGCGGTACCGGAATCAAGAAGTGTACACAACCAGCAGTATCTGTAGCATCCGTCGGGACAGTTAGCCCAGGAAGAACAGAGGAGGCAGTTGAGTGAATTCTAGCAGTAGAGAAGGCTGTTGCAAGCACGAGTACTCTGTTGTCGAAGGAGTAGATAAAAAAGACGAATAGAAGACACGAGTTGTCTCTCCTTCCAGGTAAGCTTGCAAGCAACAGAGGATAAGATAGCCTCTCATTACCTTAAATATGGCTGGAGCTATAATCTTACAAACTGGTAGATGAGAATTTTACTGCAAAGGTCTAGGTATTTCAGGCCTCTCAAAAACGTCCCAGTGTCTACTACTGTAGTTTGTCGTATGATAGAGCTTGAAAATGCATTCGGAGTAGGACATAAAAGAGAGGTTGAGAAGCTAAGCGGTCTAACGGAGAGGCCGCGAGCTTCGGAACAGGCATTTTTGCGGTTTTTTCTCTGTGAGTAGAGGTTGACGCCCTTAACAAAACCAAAAAGTATTTTTTCCAAATACGCCTGAGAAATAAAAGAAATCACATCAAAGAATTCCATGATTGGTACGTACAAGTTCCGAAAACGCGGTCTCAGGAACTCTCGCGTGGCTCATCGGGTAGCGTGCGTGACACACACGGCGGGCACGCGTTCGAATCTCGGTGTACCTATTCTCTTTTTTTCCTCTTAATTTTTATCATAAATTAAATAAGTAGATACGATATCTTTTGAAATAATATAAAAATTTATTTATTATCAATAATCTTCATAAATATTTATAAATAGATACGATATCTTTTGAAATAGTAAAAAAATTTATAAAGATTATTGATAATAAATAAATGTTTATATTATTTCAAAAGATTATCGTATCTACTTATTTCATTTATGATAAGAATTAAGGGGAAAAAAGAAGAATACACGGACGAGTCACGCACGCTACCCGATGAGCCACGCGAGAGTTCCTGAGATCGGGTTTTCGGAACTTGTACATACGAATCACATGGAATTCTTTGATGTGATTTTTTTTATTTCTAAGGCGTATTCGGAAAAAATACTTTGGGGTTTTGTTAAGGGCGTCAATCCCTAATCACAGAGAAAAAGTAAAAATACCTGTTCCGAAGCTCGCGGCCTCTCCTGAGTAGAAAAACAAGCTTTTCGAGATAATCCACATTAAATTATTTTTGTTCTTGAAAAATACCTGCAATTCCTTTACCTCGAGTGTATAAGCTGTATGCATTATTCATACAGCCTATAAACTTGAGGCAAAGGAATTGCAGGTATTTTTCAAGAACAAAAATACTTTAATGTAGATTATCTCGGAAAACTTGTTTTTCTACACAAACCCCTTGGCTTCTCATCCCCTCAAATGAAGTATTCTGGTTACTAAAATTCTGATCTCTTCAGGGAGATTATTGTTGCGAATTTTTGATACCTTAACTTATTTTCCTTGACGAGCCTCATTTTTGGATTGCGTCTTTTTGAAGAAGGGAATTCCCGCTAAGAAGTTCCATTGGTAAAGGAATGAATTTGATGGGATGCAAGCGATATTTACAAAGAAATAGGAGGATAGCTGGTGGGCAAGGGAGCTTAGGGAGAAGGCAAATCTCGGCATACGGAGGTTACTATTTTGCGTATCGTTCCTCCCTATACCTCGATCGCTCTTGGCACATGGGTGGATGAGTGTGGTTGTGGGTTTATCATTTCATGTACATTATATTTTAATCTTTGTTAATATCTGCAATAAGGGGAGCGTACGGTTTCGAAAATTTAGATCGCGCTCCCCTTGTACGTGGTATTAGTACATGCTAAAGGATGGGTCTTACTAGGACACTTTGATGGAGGCCACAAGTTGCCTTCAACTGGACAGTAAAATTTGCTCCCTGGGAAACAAAATTTCTTACTGGCCTAACTGACTGGAAGCGGCAACTTTTAAATCACACCGAGACATTTCAGGGCAAATTTAGTGGCGTCAACATGTGGCCTCCATCAAAGTGTCCTAGTGAGACCCAGCCTTAAGGGTAGTATTATATTACAGCCCTAGCGCGGACTAGCCACAAGATAAAAAGTTATAGCGGTTCAAAGTTAGCCACGTACCTTATACGTAAGTTCGTTTTTTCTATTGTCGAGCAGCCGAGTACGACTATACCGATAGCGTGCTGGACTCGCATGCTTGACGACCCGGGATCGATCCCTCCGCACTTTATTTATTCATAACGAAATTGTAAAAATGTTTTTTTTTCACTCTAATTTGATAATCTAATACTTCTAATATATTTAAAGTATTTAAAAATATATAACATTACAATAAAATAACTTTTAACGTGAATGCCAAAATGTCGTAATATACCGTATGTCTGACGGCAAGCGCAATAAAACTTCGGCAGTTTTTACCGACGGTGGTCGAAAATTGCATTGGATCTAATGCAAGATTCAACCACCGTCGGTAAAAACTGCCGAAATTTTGTTGCGCTTGCCGTCAGACATACGGTATTGATTTCTATCGAACGTGAAATATCTGCTTCTCCTCACAAGTTTCACCCAAAAATGTATACAGTTATGAAAATTTAATAAATACAATCATTAGCTTTTTAGTTATTCCCTTATTTATGCCTGGTTTTTGGCGCTAAATGACTGTTAAAATGCTTTAAATGTATTAGAAGTATTAAATTATCAAGTTAGAATGAAAAAAAAACATTTAAATAATATCTTAATGAAAAAAAAAAGACTACGGAGGGATCGAACCCGGGTCTTCGAGCATGCGAGTCCAGCAAACCACCGGTTTAGCCATATGCGTCTGCTCGTCAACAGAAAAAATGAACTTACCTATAAGGTACGCGGCTAATTTTGAACCGCTATACTTTTTATCTTGTGGCTAGTGCGCGCTAGGGCTGTAATATAATACTACCCTTAGCAAGCACTAATACCATGTACAAGAGGAGCGCGATCTGATTTTCCGAGACGGTGCGCTCCCCTTGTCAGTATTTGTTAAAGCTGCTATAAGTACACACTTACAAGTCGTGTGTCAGTAAGCCACCCGTGCATATAGTTACTTATAGTCTATAACTACGCTTTACTGTTTTTCGACATTCTTCGCCAAGCGACGCATTCCAATCAATATCCTAATATTTACACAAATCATACCGTATTTACATTCTTTTTTTATCATTGATCTCAGATTAGCGGCGATAAGGACCTTCTTTGACCTTCAAAAATCACTGTTTCTGCGCCAGAAAATGAAAACTTCTGGATTGAACCAAACAGCTACAGAAAAGGTGTAGTCCAATTTTGCTCCGAGTGATCTACAGGAGGGAGACCACCTGCATTACCCGTACACCTAGCCTATCAAACCCTAATAATCATCAAGTATGCCCTGTGAAAGGAGTATTTTCGCAAGGGCGGAACGGGAGACCAACGTTCCAAGGCGACGGTTAAACGTTACAGCGAATTAGCTAATTCGAGCGCGTCGCCTTAAATAAAGAGAAATAACAGAGAAAAAGATGGAGCAAATAAAAGAAGACTTCGTCCATTAAACTTGATATTATGCGATATAGGAACGATATTAGAATTTTGTACAATTTAGAGGGGTGTATTGAGAGACTCGGTAGAGACTAAGCGTACGGATAATGGAGGTGATCTCCCTCCTGTAGATCACTCGCGGTAAAATTGGACTACACCTCTTCTCTAGCGTTGGGAAGTAATGTAGCTGTTTGATTCAACTCAGAAGTTATCATTTTCTGGCGCAGAAACAGTGACTTTGAAGGTCAAAGAAGGTTCTTGTCGCCGCTAATATGAGATAAATGATAAAAAAAGAATGTAAATATGGTATGATTTGTGTAAATATTAAGATATTGATTGGAATGCATCGCTTGGCGAAGAATGTCGAAAATCAGTAAAGCGTAGTAGTAGACTAAGTTCGCAAGGCTTGAAATGGTTTTGGAATTTTTATAAAAAAATTGCATTGTAAGCACGTAATTAGAAGCTTTAAAATATCACTACACATTAAGTAACTATATGCACGGGTGGCTTACTGATACACGACATGTAAGTGTGTACTTATAGCAGCTTTAACAAATACTGAGATATACCGGGTCTTTGCGTATGTTGTTGACATAGGAATCGTGCGAGTGCGAGTGAGAACGCGGATTAACACTGGTGAACCCATAAGAGTTTCTCTGTCGCACATTCTCCGTCCTTCTCGAACTTGTCCAGTTGGAGTGTGCGACAGAGAAACTTTTATGGGTTCACCAGTGTTAATCCGCGTTCTCACTCGCACTCGCACCATTCCTACGTCAACAACTTACGTGAAGACCGGGTATTGAAGATATTAACAAAGATTTAAATATTATATACATGAAATGATAAACCCACAACCACACGCACCCACAAATTTGCCAAGAGCGATCGAGGTATACGAGAGGAACGATACGCAAAATAATAACCTCCGTATGCCGAGATTTGCCTTCTCCCTAAACTCCTTGCCCACCCAGCTATCCTCCCATTCCCTTCTAAATATCGCTAGCATCCCATCAAATTCATTTCCTTCCCAATGGAACTTCTTAGCGGGAATACTCTTCTTCTCTCAAAAAGACGTAATCCAAAAATGAGGCTCGTCAATGAAAATAAATTAAGGTATCAAAAATTCGCAACAATAATCTCCCTGAAGAGATCAGAATTTTAGTAACCTGAATCCTTCATTTATATCCTACTCCGAATGTTTTTTCAAGCTCTATCATACAATAAACTACAGAAGTAGACACTGGGACGTTTTCGAGAAGCCTGAAATACCAAGGCTTTGCAGTAAAATTCTCATCTACCAGAGTTAGTAAGATTTTAGCTCCCCCCCCGGCCATATTTAAGTTAATGAGAGGCTATCCTCTGTTGCTCAGAAGCTTTCCTGGAAGGAGAGACAACTCATGTCTTCTCTTCGTCTTTGTTATTTACTACTTCGACAACAGATAACCCGTGATTGAAACAGCCTTCTCTATCGCTGGAATTCACTGAACTGCCTCATCTGTTCTTCCTGGGCTAACTGCCCCGACGGATGCTAGAGATACTGCTCGTTGTATACACTTCTTGATTCCGGTACCGCGATCCTTGTAACGAAGCGCTCGTGCGTGACCGCTAGGGTGAGAAAAATAGGATTGTGATGTGGTAATATTGCGTTCAGATTTTTTTAGCAAGTCGGGCCCAATTTCCTCTCCCGAGAGTCCTACGCCCACGCCCTTCTCCACAATTGAAGATCTACTGTAGTGAGCGATTATAAGTAGCAATTTTAAGTTTTCTCGCGTTGCAGTCAATATAATTTTCTAAAAACATACTAAAAGACAGCCATATTTTTCGTTTTGACGTCCTTTTCGTGACACCAAACCTCAAAAAGTTCCGGTATATTAAGCCACTGGCAGTTCTTGGCAGTTAAATTTTGGAAAAGCATCTAGAAGGACTTAATAAGCAAAAAATTAAATCAGCCCGAATCCAGTCGAAAATCTCAGTATTTGGCTACTACAGTTTTAAACAGAAAATTAAAAATCGCGCAGCAGAATGGTCAATACAATACGCGTTATATTTAAACAAAATTTCACTGCAAATGTTTTTCATAGATTTTTGCACAAACTTTCTGGTGGCCATAACAATTTTTTAAAAAATTAAAAATTTGACCCTAATTTTTGAAAATCAAAAATAAATTTGATTTTTTTAAAATTTGGACAATTTTTAAAAAAATAATTTTAAAAGAAAGCTGAAATTTTTTCCTTTAAGACCTCCAAGTTTCAGAGTGGCAAATTAATTCTTCTCTGAGTAATAGAACGATACGTAAAGCTGGTGGGAGATGTAACGCGCGCGTATTCGTAGATCTCTGCAATACAAATGAAGTGGTGGGAGGTCGAGCTGAACGCAATTCCGTAGCCGCGTGCTATCCTGTGCTACAACTGCTACATCGAAGGGACCGCTGAGTGACAACTGTCCAGGTACTAAAAACTTGAAAGATAACATCACAAAAGCTTTTGATGAACATTGTGTTAATGAAGTGAGATTTGAAATTTGGTTACAGACCGACAGATATACTCTAAAGTCTTTGGTAATGGATACTGATGAATTTCTAGATGACTTCTGTGAAAGGTTGTTGACATTAAAAACTCATCACTTTATTTCAAAGGAGCAATCATCTTTTTTTAAGAACCTGAAGGAAAATTTATTGCCTGGGGTGTTTTTGATTTGCTTCGATTTCGCTGAAAATTACGACTTCATAGTTCAGAATGCAGCGCAGTCATTCCATTGGAATAACGATCAAGCTACAATATTCACTGTGGTGATTTATTATAAAAAAGATGGAGAGCTCAAACATGTCAGTATCGCAATTATATCTGATAACTTAGCTCATGACACGGTGGCTGTTCACGCGAGTATCAGAAGAGATAATAGTAGATTACTTGAAAACTCATTCTACACCAAATAAAATCTACTATTTCACTGACGGTGCAGGGCAACATTTTAAAAATAAGAGTAGCTTTGCTAACCTCCAAGCTCATGCAGAAGATTTTGGTATCCAAGCGGAATGGCACTTCCATGGTACATCTCATTGTAAGGGTGCATGTGATGGTATAGGAGCGAATATAAAGAGACAAGCAGCACGTTCAAGCTTACAGTGTTCTCCGAAACATCACATACTCACTCCCTATGCTTTGTTTCAGTGGGCAAAGAGTAACTGTAAGGAAACCGAAATATTTTTCAGCAGCAAAGAAACTCATGTCTTAGCCACCGAGTTACTGAAAGCCAGATTTAACAAAGCTGTTACGATACCAGGTACATTACAGTACCACGCTTTCATTCCCACTCAAGATGGAAAACTTCAACTCAAGAAGTTTTTGTCCTCTGAGAAATATGACATTTTCTCAAATGGTAAAAAACAGAAACCGCAAAAGAGAGGCCTGCAAAGAAAGCCACTGTTCAAACTATCGCAAAAAAATCGAGCAGAAAGGCACATAATGTATAATAATACTTAACTTACATATAATATTACTTAACTTAAACCATTTTTCTCAAAAATCAAAAAAACTTAAAAATTGAATTAAAAAATTTTTTTGAGGATCTTTGAATAGGTAAGAATTTTTGAAGTGAAACTTCTTTGCTGAGGGTACTAAAATCGCGCGCGCTGCAACGAAAAACCGTAACGAAACCCACAAACTCCAACGCTCTCGACCGTGCCTCACTCATAAATTTTTCGAAGGCCGTAAATATATCGCGTTTTGAATTTAGGCTTCCATTTAGCACTTTTAGGCCAATAAATTATAGTTGTAACGGGCGCTCACGTACATTGTTCAGCATTTTCCTAATATCGTGACACATCGTGCCGAGCCAGCACCCTAAAAAACAAAACGTGTAGCCGCCACGCGCGGAAGAAGTGAAACTTCGATACTGCTGGGTAGAAAACAAAACTAAACAAGTAATCAACAATAATAATTCCATGAACTACATTATCTGGAAATGTCATGGTATTACTATTATTATTGGTTACTTGTTTAGTTTTCTTATCAACCCATCGGTTTCGAAGTTTCATTTCTTCCGCGCGTGGCGGCTACACGTTTTGTTATTTTAATCTCTTCTTCCCTCTTTCGGAGTAACGAAAACGTATACCTTTTTTAAAAAATGTCCACAAGATTTTATACGAATTCATGACGGACGAAATAGGTGGACATATTATATTTCGAAGACGCATCGTCATCGAATTTTTTTCTTTTCACAGGATCGACGCCAAATCCTTCGCGCTACATCGCGTGACTATATTCAAAAAGTCCGATATATGCAATCGAACCCTCAAATTCGAGGGCACCGCGTGTCTCATGCACGACCGTGGCAAAATAACCAAGATCCTGGTGGTCGTGCTTTCCAACGTGCTCTTCTTCCTGGTCGAGACCCGAGATCAGAAGTACCTACGCGTTTTTCGTACCCGACAACAATGCACCTGACGTGACCTACCACCCCACATCTAAAATAAAGAGAACGACCCCCGTAGAAGGAATAATGGCACCCAACAAAAAATTGATGTCACTACTGATCCCAGAGGTGGTCGACACCGACTCTGGGAAGAGCAACTTGTCAGTTTTTGTGGAACATAGATTTTCTAAGGTCCACGTGCCGACAAAATTTAACAATTATGTCGCCGATATCAAGATATAGCATGTATATGGTCGCCACATTATCGGCGGAGCGTTTCGTCCCGGAGCCGGCCTGTGGGCTCGTCAGTAAGGCTAGGCCGACTCCTGCCTTATGAGCTTGGCCGGGTAAAGCTCGGAGCAGAGGGCAGCACTGCCCTAGGTTACCTTTTTTTCTTGCCGCGCAAACTCAAATGACCAATGAAATAACGGTTAGTACAAAACAAAAAAACTTTTCTAGTATAAAATTTATTGGCAATCATAATAATTATGGATTACGGTAAAATGTTTTAAGTGATTTGAAAAAATTGTTAATTGCTTGCGTTGCCAAGACATGAGAAGTGCCAAAACGAGGCCGCCAAATTCAAAAGTAACCTAGAGCAGTGGCGCCAGTAGTTTGTTCACTCGCCACCGGCCAAGCTCTTTGTTAGACGCTCTGTAGTCCTCCGTGAAGGACGGGCAATTACGTTCCTACCCAGGTAGCAAGCTGACGTAAACTTGACGTCACTTTTAAAGCAAATTTCTTCAGCGACGTCATTCTACCAAAAAATGACGTTTTAATGTCGTCATTCAAGAAACGTCTTTAAGACGCCCTAAATATGACGTTAAAAAGACATTATTTTTACGTCGTAATAAAATTGTAAAATATATTTATTATACAATATACATTGAATATTTTTATATTTTTGTATAATGTATAATATAAATATATCTGTATAGTGTGGTCTACTTTAATTCTCGATCCTTATATCTATGTACCATTTTACTAGTACGTTTTTTTTAATAAATAAAAGTAGGTTTTTTATTTTGCGGTCGTTTCTATAAACATTCATACAATTATTTATTTATTAATATCAATTTGCGTCTATGCAAGAATATTTATCAAAAATTCCAATAGTCTTAGTTGGGACCAAGACAGATTTACGAAATGATTGAGGCATCATTAACCCGGCAGCACTCGCGCTCCCGTCCCACCGTTCTTCACTCGCGTGTTGAGAGATTCTCTCACGGCTGTGCGCGCAACGTATTTGACGCGTAAATCTCAGTTGGCGGGCGAGGGAAATTATTGTACATTTGTTTAGATAGGTAATATATTTTTTTAATGCAAAAAATGAACTGTGCATGTTCTTTTTAAATTTAAAAAATAAATTTCAAGAATTCCAAATAAGTGATTTATTACACTTTTTTTCTCATAAATTATTTAACGTGTTTAACACATTATAAACATTTTTAGTTAGATAAATTAAAATGCAAATATTTATTTTCCTCATTTCCCTTCAGCCGCCAGCAGTGGCGAGAATTGCCGAATGCGGCCGACTACGCGCGAAGGCAGCACGGCTCCCAGCCTACTTTACTCGCGCCGCGAGAGAAACTCTCACACTCTTAGTTTCGCGTCAAGAAAACAATTTTTTTTTTCGAATTTAACTGAATCTTTTTTTTTTAATTTACACTGAGAGATAGAGGAATAGTTGTTTAAGGAGAAAAAAAATTCTCGAAGCATTTGGATGATTTTTGTAAAAGTTTCCTATACCGTGAACATTTGCGTGAGAGAAATGCTTATAGCGCGAGTGCTGACGGGTTAATTATGCGCACCTGCGTATCCGATCCCACTTCTGATTTGTGAGAGAGGAATCGTGAGGATGGTTGGCGGTCGTGTGGAAACACAGGTGCTCGATCGTGAGTAGAACGTGGTACTTTATTGGATAAACCCCTCACACATCGGATCGGAGCTGCTGTTCGCTCCGCATCGTAGCCGCTACCACGGGGGTTTCACTTATATGCACCAATCCTAGATCTGGACAAGTTTGCGAACAAACCATCAGAGGCGCTAAAGTTGTGCGAACGAATTTACAGCGCATGTGCGGATGAAATACATCTGTAGCGCCAGCTACTTTTCGTCTTTTCGTTCAGAGTTTAACCATTCTGTTTGCTTTGCTTATTGTGTAAATCGGTGTGGTTAACTTTACGTTTGTGCTAAATTTCGTGGTGATCTGGTGTATATTTTGTGATTTTTTGTTCTTCGACTTGTATTGTACATATTTAGCGTTTTATTGACTTTCATGAACTGTAACTTTAGTGGGTGCTTTCCATTTACCGACTCAAGTTGACACGAGTCGACTCGTGTCGCCGAAAGTGCTTTCCATTTGATTTGTGTCGCTGTTAGTCGGCGACACCAGTCACCTCAAATAGACTCTGCCAGATAGGTGAGTTCACGCTGAGTTGAGTGTAAGAGAAGCGAAAGTCTGAACACACGCGGCAAAACAAGAGCATCCAAGTGGAGAGTTAATACAAAGTCAGATTGAAGAAAATGAAGGTAGGTGAAAACTGTAATTATTTGCAGTAATCTGTAGATATTAGATCGGTAGATTTTAGCTATTTATTCGTAAATACCAGATCGGCTGTATATGTCCTTAGAGGTTAGCATCATTTTCTACACAAATTCATCTGAAATGGTGAATGCGTGAAATAAATAAATTCTAAACTATATTTACTTACATTAATAATCTTTCAAAAAGTGTAAAATGTTATAATCTATATACTTAAAAAATGTGTACTTTTTTTTTAAGCGAGTCACATTTGAGGATCTGAAGGCCTTACAAGCAACAGGAAAGATAAAAATATTACCAAAACCAATACTGCACCAATCACCACTTATTTTACAACATGATGAGTTACAACCTTCATCTACAACTGTCATGTATTCCCAGTCAACAATCACCAATTCAAAAGCCACACTACCTCAGCAAATTGCACAATCTTCCAAGACTGCTGATTATAGAGGAAAAGAACTTAAACGGAACCAGAAGTCCAAGCAGATCACCAAGAGTCGGTGGATGTAAAGATCGTGTGGACAAGATCGGCGACTTTTGCACTCTTGTCTGCCTATGAAAGTAGAAATATTGAGGCAGACCGCACTAAAAAAAATAAAAAATTTTGGCAAACCATTGCTGACGAACTGAATGCCTCTTTGTTTAGTTCATCAAAGCAGGTCAGAATTATTTTATAACTAAACTAGCTGACTCGGCGAACTTATTACTGCCTCAGAATCAATAAATGTTGTTTTTTTTGTGATTTTCTTACTTTCCAATACGCGAAGAAACTTCTCTAGGCCGAAACGAATAAAAAAGATTCATATCAGTCAATCCGTTCTAGAAATATCATTGAAAAAGCCGCTCCATACAAATGTGTGAGAAAAAGAATTTTCTTCAGAAATTTTTTTCTCAAATTTTTCCGATGTTTTAATACTTATTCTCTGCTATTTGGGGCGGAGACAAATCCTACAAATTAAAGGTCATAAAAATCAGTCCAGCCATTCTTGGGTTATAAATGGTGTAACTAACCCGACTTTGTTTTATACATAGAGATTAATGTGAGCAAATCTATGATGCAATTGTTTCATTATTAATACGTTTTTTTGCTTCTCTTACAGATAACTAGCGATCAAGTACGCTGGAAAGTGGCAGCAATCAAAAAATCGTATAACAAAAAGAAAGATCATAATCGTGGAAGCGGCAATGATCGAAAATCGTTTGATGAATTCGAAGACCGTTTGTCCGAAATTCTAGGAGACAAGGAAGGAACCAACGACCCAGCTTGCGCCTTCAATTCTTCAATTCCGGGATTCGCAAGTACATCACAACATCAGAATGAAAATATTGACGAATCTAACAAGATGGACTTAATTAATGAACATGCTGAATGTTTAACGCCTGAGAAAACGAGCAGCAATGACGCTGTCATGAAACAAATAAAAGCTTCTCACGGGACCGGCTCGAAAATTGCGAAAACAAAATTAGAGTTGGAAAAGCAATGGTTGCAACACTTAAAAATTGTGCGGGAAGAAAAGGCCGAAAGAAACAAATTTACCGAAAGTGAGAACAAGCGGAAAGAGGAACATTTGCATCTGAAAAAAGAGAAATTAAAATTTAAACAAAGGAAACTGCAATTCCAGGACTTAAAACTGACTAAACAAATGGAAAAGCATAGAGAGAGGATGAATATCGAAAAGGAGAAGTGCAATCTTTTAAAAAGCATTCTTGATCGCAAAAGCTCTTTTTTTAGTGATATCTCTTAAGTTTTGTTTGTCTTATTTTATACTATGATTTTATCCTTTTATCCCTAGTAGCAGAGGATATCTGTCAGACATCAACAAGATGTCTATATGTCTAGAAAATGATATCTATATTTGATATAAATGTGGTCGAAATCTAGATATAGACAGCGCGCGTAGATGTCTGACAGATATCCTAAGTTGACAAGAATCGATATTCTGTGGTAAATATAATAATTTCATAAAATAAAAAATTAATAATATTAAAAAATGGATTACAAAGTACTAGAGGGTCTTCTCGTTTTCTAATAAAATGCTAGCTGCTAATTCGTTTTAGTTTTTTATTAAAGAATGAGAAGACTAATATAGAGCTTCATAATTAAGTTTGTTTAATAGTATTAACTCTTAATTTTAAACAATCATTATATTTACCACAGAATATCGATTCTTGTCAACTTAGGATATCTGTCAGACATCTACGCGCGCTGTCTATATCTAGATTTCTAGATTTCGACCACATTTATACCAAATATAGATATCATTTTCTAAACATACACCCGCGTGCACGGATTCTAATCATGGTGACTTTCTAAAATGTCATTTTTAAACATACTAACCAATGAACAATTAACTATCATACCCTCATTAGCTACGATGGCGTCTACTCTCGTTAATGAAAGCATGAGAATTAATTGTTCATTGGCTAGTATGTTTAAAAATGACATTTTAGAAAGTCACCATGATTAGAATCCGTGCACGCGGGTGTATAGGCATCTTGTAGATGTCTGACAGATATCCTCTGCTACTAGGGATAAGACTTGCACGTAACTCGATTGTAACGTCTAAATCTGTAGTTAGATGGCAGAATCAGGTATGTCAATTTTCTTTATTTTTCAGGAGAGCCACTTAAAATTGATTAACTTATCATAAATCATATGCAAAATATATTGGTATAATTTTTTTATTCTACTGCAACTTTAATGTACTTTCAAGGTGCGGTAACAAAATTCTTTGATATTTCTTATTTCCTACAAAATTTTGAATTTAGGTCATATAACTGACCAAATTTTGACATAACTGGTTTTGCCATCTAACTACAGAACTAGAAGTACCAAAGACACTGCCCTTTAAATGCCTTGTGGTGTTTGAACGAATGTAATGAGAACAGGAGTGCCTACCGTGAGATTAGGTAATAGTATTTATTGTTAGATGACATACTATTACCTATTGTTCCTATGAGAGTATTACTGTTAGAAAATTTTTTATACTTACGTTTTACACTATTGCTATAACCAGTTAAACGATTTTATGAATATATTTATGTTATAAGTGTTTTTTGCCAAAGCTGTTATAAAAATCAAAACTTATGACACGTGTGCTCGATATACCAAATATACGTCGCTGAATAAAACCTCAACGGCATTTTATTTCATATTCAAAATTTTCAAATTTAATATAAACAATTACCACCTATAGTTAGGTCATATACAATTCGAGAGATTATGAAATTATGTTACGGCTAGTTTAGATACAATTTGAGAAATTAAATTTACTTTATAGCTATTTCATATACAATTACAGAAATTAAATTAACTTGACAGTTATTTTATATACAATTAGAGATACTAAACTTACTTTATAGCTAATTTATACACAATTCAGAAAATTAATATTACAGCTAATTTATCTACAGTTACCGGAATTTCGTATTTTTTCTCATTTACGAGACAATGTAGGAGGTATTTTCTTCTTTACAATTATATGAACGAAATAATATTGCTGAACTGCGTTTTGCCTCTTGTATTAAAAACGGAAAGAGCTACCGTAGATAAAATGTAAAAAATGTTCATGTTAATATTGACATTTTTAACACGGACAACAGTTTGCTTTTGTATTTCACACTTTCGAGTTCAATTTTCTACATTTTCCGGAAACATATTCTCAAATAAGATTCTTCGGCGATTTCTCGCGTCTCTCTGTAGAGCATTCCTGCCATCGGCTTCGTTTTCATCATCAAATATGTTTTCATATTCATGCATATGGTTATCAATTTGTAAACCTTCTCCAGCATCTCCATTAATCAAACATATATTGTGCAGAACGCAACATGCGACTATAACGTGTGTTGTGAAAAGAGTATCTCGTAATTCTATCTTTTGCAGTAAACGAAAACGGCTCTTCAAAATTCCAAAGGCTCGTTCGACTACTACACGCGTTTGAGCAATTTTCATATTGAATTCCAGTTGTTGGTCTGTTAAATTTCCGTTATCCCTGAAAGGACAAACCAGCCAAGCTTGTGCGATACCATTGTAGCCTTTATCACCCAGTATAAAAGTATTATTTGGAAAAATTCTTTCACGGTTCTGTTCGGCTGATAAAAAAAGGTCAGATCTTCTTAACATTCTAGCATCATGAAAAGACCCTGGATCCCCACAATACACGTTCGTGAATCTCATATCACAGTCAACTACAGCTTGCAGCAGAACAGAATAATATTGTTTTCTATTGAAATACACCCTACCATTTTCTTCTGGCTGATTAATGTGTATATGAGAACCATCTATTGCTCCGATACAACCGCGAATATCTGCGACATTTTCAAATGTTTCAGATATTCTTCCAAGCTCGTCGTCTTCTGGCCATTTAATAAATTGGGGAACGAGTGTTATGAGCCAATTAATGATCCTCCGCACGATGCGAAATACAGATGAATATGATATATTGAACAGATTTGACAGTAATCTGTAGGACTCCTTATTGCCAAGAAACCAGAGTGTCATTAATAAACACAGTTCGGCAGGTTTCTTTTCTTTGCCAAAGGTATGGGTTGGAATGAATCCACTGGCTTCCAAGTTTCCTGAAAATAGATTGTTATACTTGTACTTACTATCTGTCAACACAAGAGTCCTTCACTATCATTATGAAACATGTATAAAAAGTTACCCAATAGTATGTTCACAATTGGTCGCTCCAATCTAAAATCTTCTTTAAACTCCTCATTGCTTTTAGCATGAACAGTGTCTAAAAAATCTTGTACACGCTGTCGTTCACGCCCATCCAGTAAAAAATGGAGAAGAGGAAATAAAAGCTCCTCTTCATAGGCATCGTCTTCGAATAATTGATTGAAATCATTATCGCTCATAGAGTCGGAACTGCTGCTGCTACTGCTACTGCTGCTACTGCTACTACTGCTACTGCTACTGCTTGGTGTATCCATTACGAAGGCTAATTGAGCTTCATCCATCTAATAAAAACAGTAGTTTCACATTGATATTACGCTAAAGTATAATTACTTGGAAATTTGTTTCTATTTCTGAAAAATGTATTAATGTTGCTTTATACATACAATTTATCACAATTATTTATGTAGTGTATGTTACGATTAGTGTTTCAAAATAATGCTCGATTTTGTAAGTACACATTTGGTCTTACCTTAACAATTTTGTTTCCAAACTAGGGAAGCTTCGTTTTTCGTTATCCTTAACACTTCATACGCGTTACGCACGTCACCTTTTTAGCGAGCGTTCCAATTACCCTTCGAGTCGACACGAGTCGACACGAGTCGACACAGGAGTCGCTGGGAGTCGTGTAAATGGAAAGCACCCAGTGTAGCTTAGTTTTTAGAATTGTAGGTTATGTTTATGAGGTAAGCATAACAATGTGGTATTTTTATCATTATAAATAAAATGAAGATATATAGTCATAAGAAATATTATAGACTATTTCGTATTGTTCTGTTCCCATAATTGGGCAAACGGTGTGAACAATCAGCTCTCGGGAAAAGATTATAGGTACAAATTAGAAGATAAAATATTTGTACAAGAGCACGAGAATACCATTGTAAGAGGAGGAAAAATAAATAAGTTTAACATTATTCACTTTCTTTAACTTATACTACCTCTGAAATAGTGTATTATTATATTATCTTATGTGTGAAATATTTTATTATTATACTATGTTATGTCATGTGTGAAATAGTGCTCTTGTAAACATTTTTATTTCCAATTTTTTCGAAAAAAATATTTATAATCTCTTTTCTATTATACAAATAGGATTTACAACAGGAATCGTATTTGTATAACAAGCGAAAGAAATAATGAATAGTTTCTTCGAAAAGTTGGAAATAAAAATTTATACAAGAACAGTTAAGTGCATCCCTGCTTATTTAAAATAAGGAACCTGCTGTATCAGGTGGGGCCCTGGATTTTAGTTTGCAAACAAGTCAATAGGTGGCGCTCGCCGCGTCTAATAAATTCCCCGATAGCAAAGTGGCGCCACCGTGACTGCACACTGCTTTCACGCGGTGTATTCGAGACCACCATATGCCTAGCAGACCATAATTGTATAATTAATTAGGAATTACTCCTATCGTTTGGAAATAGTTTGGGGATATTTAGGAAATTAGTTTCAGATTTTGGGAAACGTTAATTAATTTATTATAAATTATTTTTAACTTGACCGTATAGATAGCAGATATAGATTAGAAATTGTCAAATTACAGACGAATCAATTGGAAATCATTTGGGGAATTGAACCCTATTGTTAATTTCATTTGGGAAACAATATTTATGTATATAATTTGATAATTAATTAGGTATAGGAATTACTCCTATCGTTTGGAAATAGTTTGGGAATATTTAGGAAATTAGTTTCAGATTTTGGGAAACGTTAATTAATTTATTATAAATTATTGTTTACTTGACCGTATTAGGTAGATAGCAAATATTAATTAAAAATTGTCAAATTACAGACGAATCAATTGGAAATCATTTGGGGAATCGAATCCTATTGTTAATTTCATTTGGGAAATAATACTTAGGTAATTAATAATTATAATTATCGTTCCACAGTGAAAACTGTTTTATCAATATATAATAAATAGGTACGTTGACGGTTACCGACCATTAGATACCGACCTGCGACTCGGATTCTGTCGCTGGTGACTTTTTTAAATGTTACTTGTAAATGTACTAACCAATGATGAGGGCATGAGTATTAATTGTTCATTGGCTAGTATGTTTAAAAATGATACTTTAGAAAGTCACCAGCGACAGAATCCGAGTCGCAGTGGTATCTTGCTCTAATTTGAAGGTCACTCTGCTCTAATTAAAAACCCAAGTAATTCAATTTATTTATTAGTAAATAATGTGGATAATTGCCTATTGCCTCAGAAATACAGGCACATGGTTACGGTGTGACGACACAAAGG